>JAMKQA010012885.1:0-17591 GCA_024699735.1 Posidonia australis
TGGCGTATGCCTCGCGCCAGCTGAAAGATCATGAGAAGAATTATCCCACCCATGATTTAGAGATGGCTGCTGTTGTGTTCGCCTTGAAGATTTGGAGGCATTATCTTTATAGCGATGGAAATGATAATGATATCTAGCGAGCACTTAGCGAACAATTTGCGAGGAAATGTCCTCGCTAAAACTGGAACGACCAGACAATCGCATTATATTTAGTGAGCACTTACCGAGGAGTTTCCGAGGAGTTACGAGGATAAGGCGAGGACATTACGAGGAAATATTTCCTCGTAATGTCCTCGCTCAATCTACACGAGTACATTGCGAGGATAAATCCTCGCAATATTGATTTAACGAGTTACGTAACTATGAGGATACTTATTCCTCGCAAAGTCCTCGTTAAACTATCTAACGAGGAAATTGCAAGGACTTAGCGAGGACGTTGCGAGGAATATTGTCCTCGCTAAATGTCGATTTTCTTGTAGTGTTATAAATTGCATAATTACACTGGCCCACATAGAATCCCGTTTTTATTGCTCTCAGCCTCCTAGATTTTTGCACACAAGTCTTTAACTTCATGATAAACGATTTCTGAGTCGCCAATTTGCATATAGGCCATTAGATCAATTTTAATCCATCCTTTAGGGTTTCGGAGTGATTCCTTGCCCATTTTTGTTACTTTTCACTTGTGGCATTTCTTTTTATTTATTTTATTCATTCCACTTTGACATCATGATTTTCATAATGAATAGACTTTTGTTTCGCATTTAAACCACGTTTGCGCTGATGTGTAAATCTTGCTCTTTAGACCCTGACTTTTCAGGAAATTATCCGAGTACGCTTTTTGCATCTATGTGCCACATTAACATTGGACCGATCATTTGCATGCTAGAATGGAAGCCCGGAGTGTAGATTTTCTCTAGGTCTTTATCCTTGCTGTGAATTTTGCATTTTAACCCCTATGTTTGTCTTTTATTGCGTTTAAGTTGCATTAACATTTTTTTTGTTGTTTATCTGTTTTACGTGGACTTCTTCGCAATTTTTGCATACCGTCATGCATATCCATCTAGTTTTGCTTAGGCATTCATATTAGCATATTTAGAACATGATCTAGGCCTAGCAGACAATCATTCAGCCTTAGCAAGCGATTTAGGCTAGAAAGACTGAGTTTCTCAGACGTACGGGGTGCCTAACACCTTCCTCATGTGTAATAGGAATCCTTACCCATTCTCTGGTTAGCAGACATCCAGCCTTCGCATCTGCACTCCAAGCATTCATCTTTTTTTGTGGTTTTCCTCGTCTTTCTCTTAAAAGACTAGGTGGCGACTCCCTTTTCTTTTCTTTTATTCTATCCTTGCGCCTTCGCCATCTTGGCACGGCAGTGGTCTCCTTCCCCCTCCCCCGGGTCGGCATGGTCACAAAGCCCCTACTATGTTTCTAACCCCTTTTCATGCATGATAACTCATACATTGCATATAGTAAAGCAAGGATGAAAAATCACTCGAAATTCTTAGATCTTTGATCTTATTTATGCAATATCCTTGCACCGATGCATGACCCGCTATACGAGTGATCCTTCTGAGCATTAGGACACACCTTACATCCCATGCATCCCTATTTAGCATAAGACACCACTCACACCATAGCATGGCATTGCATATCGCCCTCGGACGTACAGAAAAGGCTAAAAAGCCGACATTTCATAAGTAAACGAGAAACCCATAGAAAGACCGATTTTCGGGCGCACGAGGGTGCCTAATACCTTCCTCGTGCGTAACAGGGATCCTTGCCCATTTCTGGTTTAAGACCTTCTTTACCATTGGCTATATCACACGATTTGAATGTTTTAAGCGATTTTCCTCATCTTCCATTTTTAAATAGACGAAGTGGCGACTACTGCATTTTTAATTTTATTTTTATTTTTACCGTGACTTTGCCGATCCTCGGGCATTTGGCCTTTTACGCCAAGCCCTGAGGTTGTCACTGGCATGGTTACACGAGGCATGCATCCTGGGATTACAGGTGGCACTTGAATAAGGTGTCCGAGAGATTCAAGTATATGGAGATGCGATGCTAGTAATTTCACAAATTAATGGTGACTAGAATGCTATGGACCAAAAGCTTGTATTATATCATGAGCATCTGTTGAAGCTAATTGACGAATTCGAGGATGTCAAATTTTCTTTCATGAAGTTGGCTAAGAATGCGTATGTAGACGCATTAACAACCCTGACATCATGGCTGTCACTACCAGAAGCCCAGGTAGCGGATATCTTAGTAACTTGCGTTGAGCGGTTTGCACACTGCATGCACATCCAAGAAGTAGAATCGACAGCCGAATTACCCTGGTATCATGATATCAAAGTTTTCCTGGAGTCCAACAACTTCCCATCTGACATTTCCGCAACAGATAAGAAGACCTTGATTCGGCTGACCTCTAAATATGTACTCGGGGCAGGACATCTATACAGAAGATCTTATAACCAAATGCTTCTTAAATGCGTAAACAAGAAGGAGGTAGATATATTGATGTTAAAAGTTCATGTAGGCACATGTGGTCCACATATGAATGGAGTGCTCTTGGCCAAGAAAATCATGTTGCAGGGTTATTTTTGGTCCACTGTGGAAACGGGCTATTGCCAATTTGTGCGGAAATGCCACAATTGCCAAGTACACGACAACTTCATACATGCTCCCTCGCAACAGTTGCATAGCATGTCATCGCCTTGGCCTTTTCCCACTTGGGGAATTGATGTTATCGGGGCCATACATCTAGTTGCAACTAACGGGCATCGGTATATTCTCGTGGCCATCGATTACTTCACAAAGTGGGTCGAGGTAGCATCATATAAAACTGTTTCAGCGGCAGTCATAGAAAATTCATTGAGAATAACATTATTGCCAGATATAGGTTTTCGCATGCCATCATATCAGATAATGGAGCTAACTTCATAGCAAGAAGAGTTGAGGACTATCTTCAAGGTTACAAAATCAAGCACCACAGATCCTCTCCTTATCGATCACAAATGAATGGTGCAGTCGAATCAGCCAATAAAAATTTGATCAAGATTTTGAAGAAGATGGCTGAGACACACAAGGAATGGCATGAGAAGCTTCCTTACGCACTTTGCATACAAGACCTCAATCCGGACATCGACAGAGCAACACCGTATTCACTTGTTTATGGTATGGATGAAGTTCTCCCTTTTGAAGTGGAAATCCTGTCACTGAGAATTCTGAAAGAAGCAGAATTCGATGAGGCAGAATTGATCCAAGACCGCTATGTGCAGCTAGACCTGATTGACAAGCACAGATTACATGCCCTGCACCATGCCCAGTGTTACCAAAAACGAATGGCCCGAGCATACAAGAAGAAAGTCCGACCTAGAAGTTTTGTGCCAGGTGACTTGGTTTTGCGTGCAATTCACCTACTCGATGCCCAAGGAAAGTTCAGGCCCAACTAGCGTGGACCATTTATTTTGAAAGAAGCCCTGTCTGGAGGCGCAGTCATTCTTGAAAATATGGACCATGGGGAACAGTCGGAGCCTGTCAATGCTTCATACCTGAAAAAGTACTACCAGTGATCCTCAGCCAATCCCGAGCCTTGCAAAGCATAATGTCACGGTGCATGCATCTCTATGTTTCTTGCTTGCAGTTTCGGTTATTGCATCTATATCACACATGGTACAACATATGTTTTTTTTTTTTTTACTTTCTTCTCCTTTGCACTGTAATTGTAATAGAAAACATTTGCACAAACATTGCCCGATGAGGAAAATCGGAATGCCAGCCTGCTTAGGAAAAGTCTTGATCCTCCTCATGTGTTACTACTTGTGTGACCTAGGAGCAAAGGGAGCTAGCGTTCGTGGGAAATTGGAGGAATTGTACAAATTCTCAAGGAGCCTATACCTCAAGAGGGAGAGAAAATGATAGGTCGTGAGTGAGTGTGAGCCAAACAAAAATAACATGGATATCGGAGCACAAAAGAAATAAGAAGATAGAAGTTGAAGATAGAAGGCAGCTCCGATGAGAGAGGTATGCGGGACAACTCTATCCTTATAACACATTTTGGAGAGGAATCAAAGCATACACCTACAAAGCCCACATTTACAAAGGGACTAGCCACCCCTTAAATCAAAAGAGAGAGAAGTCACCCCCCATCCTAGGTGTTCATTACCTCTAAGTAGGGATAGTGAAAGTCAGCATTCCTTCGAGGGAGTAAAATAAAAAGGAATTATTAGAAAAAAAGTAGGTATAAGGCCCTAGGAGTTTGACATGGAGCCCGTTTTATCCCAAAAGTCTATTGATTGAGTAAGAGCCACCATAAACCCAAGGATCTAGGTAGTGCCAAGTGAGTTGAGGACATTCTAGTTCCTTGTAGTAGGCAATAAAGACTTCCTTGGCCTGAGGGCACCAATATCTTCTATAAACCATACATAAATCTTTCTTCCATTTTTATAAGTCTTGTATAAATCATCTAGCATTCAGCATTTTCAATCACGCATCTTTCGCATTTTGCATCGCTTTGCAAGGCGGTTGCCCATGTTCCAACTAGGGGCATGCTATCTGCCTTTTGAGTTGCAACATTGGCAAAAAGGGAGCCACAACCAGGGGCATGTTAGCTGCTCTTTGGTTGGAAATAGGCTTTGACTAAGGACATCCTAGCTGCCTTTCTAAGTCAAGAAGATCATTGGGACAGTGCTACTATCCGGAGCATGCGGGCCAACACAAACTGTTTATTACAGAGAGCATAGATTCATTGCAAACATAGACTAAATCAGATTCTGAAGTGACATAGTGTAAAAATAAGACTGTCCCTTTATTATAACTCATCAGTTATGCAAAATTTCCTCACTTGATAGCAGTGGACTCTCAAGTTACAATCAGTCAACTCTTGCCCTTTTTGAGCTGCCAGCTCCTGTAAATGAAGTGCCATTTGAAGGAAGTTCACTTATAGGCCAAGTTTCTCAACTTTCAGCCTCATACTCTACTGTGCAATCCAAACCATCAGTAATAGCAAGACCAGAAGATTGAATGCCACCACGCATCAGACGGGCTAACTCGGAAGTTGTCGCATCAGAGCCGAGGACGTATCTTTTGAAGTAGTTGGGCATCGGGCTTTGCTCAATAGAATCCTGGCAAAAGCCAAATTGGCGCAGGACGCGGACAGGATGGTATTCTACACTGTCCGTTAGCCCCCGAAGGACAACCAGTCGCATGTCGCTACTGTTAAAGAAGACAGTGAAGGGCTTTGCAATTGTGAATAGAATGCGCTAGACTATAGTGTCCTCGGTAAGATTTCGCAGTCTTTCACATAGCTCGTGCACGCCCGGAAGGGTGAGTGAGTGATTGGTGCGAATGTAGGAGTCGAAGACAGAGTGTTGGGGCGTAGGTCTTCCACCCCTAGTGAGTAGCAAGCCAAGTCTATCAGAAAAGAAGCATGGCACAGTTACATAAGCACAGTAAATCACTAAAATAATAGTGTTCGCTTACTTGCACTAAGGCACTGCAACCATTGAAATGTCTGGAATGTTTCAATGCCCAATCCAAGCCGACATAGGTCTCTGCTAGAAGAATGGTGGCAAGATCAATTTAGTGGGTGATCATGGCCAACGCTATCTCTGCCACCTCAATGGCAAATGTCATTCGTCATTGACTAAAGATGAGTTCCCCAACAAAGCGTACCACAAAGTCGTGGAGCCACAAGCTACCTGATGACACACGATCACTGGCAATCTTGTCAAAATAATCCAAGCACAACATTAGAGCAAACCCATCTTTGCAGATGAGGCCTTTCTCACAAGCACTTCGAGACGAGCCCGTCAGTTGGCTCAGAACAGAAGAATAATTGTCACGGCACATGAAGACGGGCGAAGACATGTACAACAATAGGCCGTAGATCCGTCAGATTTCCTCCAAGGTGAGAGTAAGTTCCGTCTGCCCAAAGTGGAATACATGGAAGGCGGGTTTCCAGAATCTAACAAGTGCCAGTTCACCTCCTCCTTGACAATGTTAACAGCGAAGAGGATATGCCCTAAACCGCAGTTGCTCACCATCCTTAGTAGTTAATGCACCAATCCATCTTTGTAGAACATCAAAGCAGTGTTTTGGTGTCACCATGGTCGGATACCCCTGCATGGAAATTATGAAGATGGATGTTGGAGCAAAGCATAGAAGGAATAATGAAAAAATTAAGTTTGGGCAAAATAGAAAGTTATATAGCCAAATGATTTCTCAAGGTGAAGTTCACAGATCTAAGGAATGATAGTAATATGAGAAAATATGCAGCAAATCTTAAAATGGTAGAAATCATATAGCTTCTTCCTATTTTAAGAGACTAAAGCATGATGAAAAATTGATATATGTAGTTTTTTTGTTCCTTTGCAAGATATGAAGGAATGTGAGTAACAAAGATCAAATGGAAGGAGTAGTTTGAGAATCTGTGTGAATATAAAGAACCCTCTCAAGGAGGATCATTTTCCCATTGTCACATCAGAGAAAATGGGCAAGATTATATACCATTGTGAGCCAAGAAAGAGTGCAATCGGCACCGAGAGAGCAAAAAATGAAGCTTGAAGGAGGTTTAAGGGCTTGAGAATGGTGTTTGTAGTAGGAGGGGTGGCGGATTTCATTGGAGAATACGAAATTACATAGAAAAAGAGAGAGGGGTTGCAGTAGAAAAGGAAAGCAAGCTAGCGATATGGACAGGAAGCACCAAGGTGGTGCAGAAACCTAGTGCATCAACCAAGCACACGGAGCAAACACACATAGCTGGCGCACCAAACTGGTAGACAACAAACAAAACCCCCCCTTAAAATATTGAGCTTGCCCAAATCGACACCATTTCTCAAGACCTGCAAGCAAACATACATTTTACACACACAGATAATTACCCAAGAGGAGGGTGGCATTCCAAGAATGGATTTGCATTCAGGCACATTTAAAGTACAAATTACATTGTTCACAGAATACAAGTTGCATCATTCATACACAAAGAGTGGCAAGATTGAACTGAAATAAAGAAAACTACTGCTCCTCGTCAGACTCCTCCTCATCGAAAGATCTCTCCTGAAAACTCTTAGCCAAGAGTCGAGCCCCTCATCGAGTGATCCGACGCGAATACTGGGTAGCAGCAGTAGACTAAGAACGGACTAAGGAACGTAGGACTCTCTATGAAATCTCAGTGTCAGAACGGTCCTCCTCGGACACTTCCAAGGTGAATTCCCCACTGGAGGCCGCATTCACCTCGTTAGCTGGATAGTCTTGCTGAGAATTATCAAAAGAGATGTCAGATTAGCAACAATGCCAAAGCATGCTGTTAAAGGAAAGTCAGAAAGAAAGTACCTCGATGATGTTCCTCCACCGCAGTTCCTACACGAAATTGCAAAGTTGTCAAGCGAAGTCATGGTATAAACATAATGAAATTTATAAATGAAATAAAGGCCGCCATACCCGTTTTCGCCTAATATCCTCGTAGAAGGAGGCAAACTGTTCCTTGAAGCCCTGGGGAAACAAAACGTGGGTTAGATCAGACCTTTTATATGGAGAAAATTTATTTAAGCAAAAGGTATGAGGATTTACCTTAGCTCAGTTGGAAGCATACCACATCCCACGCTAGCTGTCGCGCACGGCCTCCTCAAAATGATAGGGCTTCCCTACCCACCTGTACCATACTAAATAATCAGTGTAGTTGACTTCTCGAAGAATGTGCCTATCTTGAGAAGCTATAGCTACAACGTGCCGACTCCTAGTAGCGGCACGAGACGGGACCAGGAGATCCATGTCTGTAGGAGGAGGAACAGGGATGCAGAATTCATTGGAGAACTGATGCCTCACACGTCCTAGGAGGAAATAGGCCGACTTCTTCATGCAATAGAATTTCACCTGCTTATCTCTCAAAACGCGGCCGGAGTTCAAAAGTGCCCAGTTGAACCCGTCATATCTCAAAAATGGGCGCAGGTGTACCTATTGCAAAAAAGGACAATCATAAGCAATGCTGGCAGATACTGATATGTAGAAAATAAAATTTTTATAATTAAACTTACATCCTCGAGCTCTACCAAGTCCAACAGATATCGGTAGGACTCGTAACTATAAACTCCCACAGCAGCCCGGTGGTCAGGCTCGACCCACTGACGAGGGAGGAGAAGAAGCTCATCCCGGAGGCGACCAAAGCAGTGCCCCCATGTGATATGCTCCCTAGCCTAGTACTAGCAAGAGCAAGCAAAAAGGAAGTTAATTATCAACTATTATCAAAAAATTTGCAAAATGGAAATGAATTTTCACCAGTACTTACAGTGAGTAGAGGGTACAACCCCACATGAGACCGACAACCCAGCCTAGTTACGTTGTCCAACCCGCAGATCAGCCAGATATAGCTAGCCCCGACCCAGTCATAATGGTCTAAGTACTCCAGGTTGGTAAGATATGCTGTCCAATCAGCGTGAACGTAATAGGCAGAAGAATCGCAAAAGATCATAGCGAGCAGATCCAACAAGAAGTGTCGAAGTACGAAATCAGCCTCATTGCTGCCCAGCTCCGGGTTGGACCAAAACTGATCCCACTCCCGAAGCCAACCCACTGTGATCATGTGCTTTCCCCGATGTGGCTTTGGAGGAACACAACCCAAGTGCGCAGGAGCCAGATGCATCTCATGAGTAGTCTCGCCAATAATCGACTCGTCGCCGAATGGAAGGCCCACTGGTCGAGCAACACTGTCATCTCTCCGAAAGGAAAGTGGAAGGTATGCATCTCAAACCTCCATCTCTCTGCCAAGGCTTGGAAGAAGTTATAATATCCATGAATGGCTGGAATGCGAAGCAAACCTCCAAAAGGAGACCAGTGAAGCAAAAAGTCCTGCAGAAACTCAGGGAGGCAGCGGAAATGGTCAAGCATAGGGACCCAATGACACCGCATTACCCGGTTAGCATCCCAATCTGAAATAGCAATGGCAAAATAGATACAGGATTAGAAAAGCAGCATTGTCAAAGTCAAGACTTGCTAAAGGAAGAATGAAGATAGTTACCTCAAAATCTGGGCTCTCATAGATGTGATCGCCGTTGAGTAGTCGCCTTGTGAAGTTGCCAGACTCCTAAAAGCACATTTGTTAATTGAAATGTCAAATTTATATCACAGGCACAAGACATTCCGAAGAGACTTACCTCGATGGGGATAACAGGTGTCGAACTACTAGAAGCCTGAGACCTCGAAGAGCTGCCCCGCCGCCATGGGCGAGAACTAGAATGTCTGTCCCGAGGAAGTTGTGATCTCCCCCTCGGGCACAGGGTCATCCTGCAAGTAGACAAAGGTCCCAAGCCTGAATTCGAGTAGTAGAGTCGAGCAAAGGAAATACAGTATATCCAAGAATAGCAAATATAGTATATCCAAGCATAACAAGGCATGAACCTTGAGGTAAAACATGGTATTGCAAGTATTGTCTATCAGATATATTCATAAAACGTGCAGTCAATGACAAAACGTGATATGCATAAACAAAGCATTAGCATGCGTTTAAGAGTTTTGACAGCAACAGTTCTTTTTACAAAAGTACAGATAAAATGAAATGCAAGCATAGCCCAATATTGCAAAATGGGGTCCATTATTGAAAAAAAAGGTAGTTACGTGGGAGTTTAGTCATTGTTGTTTTTGAGCATGGCAGTGAAGCATCTCCGTTGCTATTAAGTGAAAGTATGGATATTCACTACTCTGTTACGTACTCTTTACCCATGATTTGCTATTGATCATTATTATTATTGCTCAAGCATGATTTGATAAAAAATAAATAAGTCCATGCATAATCATGGCAAAGGGGAGGTGCTTCAATCATGGCAAGACAATGGCATGGATGGCATTATAATTCAGGAAGATGGCTCATGAATCTACAGTAAATAAAGTTCATTTTTTTGCAAGATGTATTTTGTTTGATGTATAGCAAAACCACTCCACCCTGCAACCCAAGCCACTTCCCCACAGCCTACTTCACCTATGGCCAGCCACCACCCGCCGACGTGACCACCTCACGCACACCACCACTCAGTCCGCCGAAGTCCACCAAGCCACCACCCAACCGTCGATTCCACTACCACAGCCCAACCACCCAATAGCCACCAACCCGCAACCCGTCGACCACCATACGACCACCACAATCCACTGACCATCACGGCCAACCCACAAACCGGTCACACACCACCAAAACCCACCGATCACCCTCACTATCCTTAGCCCCACAGTCGCCACTCGACGGAATACCCAAGCCACCTCACCGCAGCCCACTCCACCTTCATCGCCAACCCGTCGAAACCCACCCATCGGTATGAACACCATGCGTGCAACACCCATATGCCCCACCATCACACACCTCTACGCAACCACCCAAACCTATCCGGCCACCGCCAGAGCCACCCGTCACCCCGTCGAAACCCCACCTCACCGTCGGCCGTCAAGAGCAAAAAAACAAAAAACAAAAAGAGGGCAAGCAAGCACAAGAGAAGATCAGGGAATACCTCCATTGGCGAGCCTCTCTCCAGACAATCACAGAGAGATCGATCCATCGTTGCCGTCGCCGAAGCCAAGCCGCCGTCGCACCTCACCGCTGTGCCTAGCCGCCGCACCAACCTCGAGCACCCAACCAGCACACCAGCATGAGCTCCCACCACCAAGCTCAGGGGGAGAAGGGGGCGGCATTTGTGAGGAGGAGGAGAAGAGATGAGGAGAGGAAGAAGGAGATGGGTTTCGTCTGTGTGGGGGAAGAAAAATGAAGGAGAAGAAGAAAGGGCACAGGTGAAATGGAGTGGGGAGAATGGAAGGAAAAAAATAAAAGAATAAATGAAGAAGGAGAATAAAGAGGGAGAATGAAATACAGAAGGGAAAAAAGGAAGAAAAGAAATGAGAAGAGTCATGGAGCATAAGCACACACAATCTTCAAAAAGTTCACCAGATAGGTAATTTGCAGGCAACCTCCTAACATTGTGAAATTTGCAGAATAACCCACAAAAGCTGTGAGAAGGTATGTTTGAAGCGGAAATTTGCAAATACTTAGTAGAATTTCGAAATTCATAGCACAGTAGCGATACAACCATCAAAAATTTGTCATATCAAGCTAATTTACAATAAAGCCCCTCAAGATTTGGGAAATTATGGATAAGTTCTAACCTTTTGCAAAACTCACCAACAGTGTCAATTGAGTTCGAGACGTCAACAAAGTTCTTTCAGAAAATATTTCACATGCATCTCAGCAAGAATACAAGTTTCCGTACCATAGAGTCAACAACGTGCATAATTACCTTTTTGCCCTCCAGGGCACAATTAGAGCCTACTTTTTTCCTAGGGGACAATCCAGGAATTATCGTCTTTTTTGGATTCTCATTAAAGATAGATGAGAACCTATTGTCCTCTTCTTTTTTCTTCGATTTTCACGGGTGCGAAATCCAGCCATTTGACTTTTGACTAGGCGGTCAAAGTCGACCTTTGACCGAACAGTCAAGGTCATATACTTTACTTTTCCTTTGATTTTCGCAGGCGCGAAATCCATTTGGTTGACTTTTGACCAGGTGGTCAAAATCGACCTTCGACCGGGCGATCAAGGTCATATCCTTTGCTCTTCCTTGGATTTTTGCGGACGCGAAATCCATTTTTTTGACTTTTAACCGGCAGTCAAAGTCGACCTTTCACCTGACGATCAAGGTCCTATCCTTTGCTTTTCCTGGATTTTCGCGCCCTCAAAATCCATTTGCTTAACTTTGACCGGGCAATCAAAGTCGACCTTTGACTAGGAGGTCAAGGTCTTATCCTTTGCTTTCCTGGATTTTCGCAAGCGCGAAATCCATTTGCTTGACTTTGATCGGCGATCAAAGTCGACCTCTGACCGGGCGGTCAAGGTCCTATCCATTGCTTTTCTTGGATTTTCGCAAGCGCGAAATCTTGCTGTTTGACTTTTGACCAGGTGGTCAAAGTCGACTCTGATTGGATGGTCAAGGTAATATCCTTTTCCCTAGATTTTTGCGGGTGTGAAATCCAGCTGTTTGACTTTTTGACTGGGCGGTCAAAGTCGACCTTTGACCGAACGGTCAAAGTCCTATCATTTCCTTTTCTTTGGACTTTCCCAAGCGCGAAATTCAGCTGTTTCACTTCTGACCGGGCGGTCAAAGTCGACCTTTGACTGGACGGTCAGGGTCCTATCCTTTTTCTCTCTAGGATCTTCGCGGGCGCGAAATCCTTTTGCTTGCCTTAAGTCCGTGCGGGCAGGGCCTCCTTTCTTGCTTGACAAACCATATATTTTGTCATGCCCCTTTTCTCTAGACTGGTACCCTCAACTACTCGGTTGACAACCGTCAAGCTGTCTAGCGACTTGGTTGACAAGACTTGGTTGACTTGTCATATCCCGCCTTCACAGGTTGATAACCTTAATAATCCGACTGATGAGTCCGACAACTTATCATGTCTCTGCCAGTGGTTCCCCCGTGTGCAAGATTTCTTTAATATCACTTCAGCATTAGCATCAGCTTTGCATTTACATTTAGCATCGGCTCTTGCATTTGTATTTTGCATTGGCATCACATTTTCAGCAATTGGTTCGGCATTCGCATGCATATTAGTTGCACTTTGCATTTGCATATTTGCATTTGGTAACAAGTCATGGCTTTTGGTGCATCCACTAGATAAGTGACCTAATGCCTATAGCAAACATTGTCTCCCGCAGCCTCAAAATAGGGGTATCTTGTCAACCCTTAGCATCGATCTTGGTTCCCTCCATTCCTCGACCTCGCTCCAGGAGAGGCATCTGTAGACACCCCGATTTTGAGGCGACATGTTGATGGATCCAATGACGAAGAATTGAGATCTTCTTTTTCCAAACAAAATCTTCCAAGTGCATCAAGCTAACCTAGAGTCATGGCTTAGGCCCTAGAACTAAATTCAGCATCCTGCTTAGCACATTTGACCGATATAGTTAGATGGCACACCTTTTCGGTGTATTCTTGTAGAACACTAATATGACACATCTTATTGGAGCACTAAATAAGCACACCAAAGCAGCACACTTAACTAGCACACCTATGTGGCACACATACCAGGTGCACCTTACTGGCACACCTAACTAGCGCACATTGGTGGCGGACCAGCTCGATTCTAGGTCGTTGGCTGTTCATTTGCCTAGCGAAACTCCAGCCATTATACCCATAATTTGATATAACATTCGTCCATTATCAGCATAACGACCATATCTCTTGGTCTTAGGGGAGGTCATTTGGTTTCTAGAGCCTTTAGAACTTCCAAGCACTACCTATATAAACTCTTGGTAGTCATTGGGAGAAAGGGTTAGAAGAAGAGAGAAAGGAAGAGTCCTTGTTTCTAGCACAAATACTCACGTCCTAGCCTTGTCCAGAGCCAAGAACTCCCACCTTTTGAGCAAGAAATCATCCACATAGCATAGGGAATAACCCCTCATCCATAGCTTCCACAAAATTCCTTCCTTTGCACCACTTAGAGGCCATTTTAGAGGAAAGAGATCCTTGTTTTCTTCAGCCATCAAAGTCATCTCGAGCCAACAGGTAGGCATCTAGACTTTCTCATAGCTAGATTTCCTTTCATGAATATGAGTTCATTTTAGAGAAGTCTTATATGATGAATATGCTGAATTTTATACTTGTTGGATCACTTTTCTATTGCATGATGTTCATATGGATCATGACTTTTATGCAATTATACCAATCATGCCATGTTCTTGTATTGTTGGATGAGATATATGCTTGTCTTTGTTGTCTCTTTTACTGAAATATCAGAGATATGCAATATTTGGTAGATTCATGTTTTACTCATGTTTTAATGCAATAGGACTGATTTAATGGGTTCACTCCCCTTTTGTTGCAAGCATCTATGTTATTCTTCTTACATGTGTATTTGGTGCTGGTTTTGTGCATTAGTCATAGTCCCATGATTTTTATCGAGATAGGAATATGTGGTCTTGTGTGAAGCTTCTTGTCCTTGAGCACAAGACCCATGTAATGGTGTCTTGGGTTGCCACTCTTTCGTTTATGACTTTATGTGATTAGGTTTTTAGATGTCTAGGATGCATTTTCAGATGATCTTAAGCATATTTGCAAGATTTTATATCACATAGCATATCAGTCAAGCTTACTGTCTGTTCTGTAATTTCTGGGTCTCACTTCAGTGGCACACATTGTTAGCATACTTTAGTGGAGCACTTAAGTGGCACACTAGGCAGGAGCACCATTCTGACGCACCAAACAGGCGCACTTGCCTATTTCAGTGCACCAACAATGGCTTTTTGGCTTGGTGTTTGGCATGGTTCTCTGATTTTTTTTGCCTCTAGTTTTCTTTGTGTATTCTCTTGGATATATCAGGACAACACATGTTAGATTTCATACGCATTTATGCATGATAGCTTAGGTTTTGCATGTAGCAGAGTGAGGACGTTAGCTACTCAATATTACTGTATCTATGTTATATTAGTGCAATATCTTTGCATCGATGCTTGATCCACAACTTGAGTGACCTTTCAGAGCATTAGGACATATCCCACAGTCTCTCTACCTAAGTCTAGCACTAGACACAACTTGCATGTAGCACTGCATTGCATATCGCCCTCTAGCGTACAAAAAACAGGCTGAAAGGCCAACATTTCCATATAAGTAAACGAGAAACCCATGAAAGACCGATTTCTCGGGCGCACGGGGGTGTCTAATACCTTCCTCGTGTATAACAGGGATCCTTGCCCAATTCTTTGGTTCATGATGACTTTTTACATTGGTTTGTTGCATGATTTTATTGTTCCAAAACGGTTTTCCTCGTCTCCCGTTTTTTAAAGTAGACTAGGTGGCGACTCTTGCATCTTATCATTGTTTTTTATCGCTTTTGCAGTGACTTCGCTGGTCCTCGTGCATTTGGCCTTTCGTGTCACGTTTGAGGCTGTCGCCGGCATGGTTACAACCTATCGACACCTAATCTTCTAATATTGATTTGTTTTCCTTTAATACATTCAATGCAAAATTAAAAATTTGCTAAGTCATGAGAAGGAATAATTTTATCTAACACAAGTCTTTCTATTCTTTATTTAGAAATATGTTCTAAACGCTTATGCCATAACAAAGCAGAATCATCTCTTGATTTTCGCTTTGTACCTTGAGATGTAGAATGCACAGATTCGTTATAAGAAGCTATTGTATTAAGTGAATATAAATTATCATTATTTACTAAAAAAAACTAATACTAATAAGATTAGAATTCTGAAAAAAAAACTCAATTTTCCATTTCCTTGAAAACAAGAATAACCAAATTTGTTCAATATAGAAACAGAAATTAAATGCCACTTAAAAGATGATACAACAAATGTCACTTTCAAATCTAAAAACAATCATTTCATAACAATAATCTAAAATGAGCAATAGCTTCCACTTGAACTTCATTGCCGTCACTCACAAAGTTGTATCTTTGGCCATCATTTGGTGTCTGACAACTTAAGCAACTCTACATATACACACTTATGTGAGTAGTAGCATCAAAATCTATCCACCAAGTATGTTGAGGTACAAAAGTAATATTAACTTCAAAACAAACCAAAGCAAAAGATATACCTTTTTTTGCACACCATGTGTGATACTTGGTACAGTTAACCTTCTTGTGCCCATTCTTCTTGCAAAAATGGCAGGTAAACTTAATCTATCTCTGCTACTTCTTAGGTAAAACTACTGCAACTTCATTGGACTGTAATTTCCTTTTATCCTTAACCTTAGAAGTAGATGTCAGGTTAGCACTTTCAGCCTTATCTTGCTTTAGTCTTTCTTCTTCTTGCATATAATGAGAAATGAGCTCATTAAGAGTCCATTTCTCTTTCTAGCAGATATAACTGATCTTTAATTAGTTGAATTATTGATGACGAGAGATTAAAACTAAAAGCATGAGCAAGTTTTCTGACTTAAGTGCCTTTAGCTTTGCAACAATGTTAGACATCTCAAAATGTACTCCCGTATGTTTCCCTTTGCCTTGTACCTCATAGAAATCAGATTTGCCAATAGCATACTAATTTATGCCTTTTCATTCTTGGCAAACCGTTTCTCAAGGCCATTGAGAAACTCTCTCGCAGTAATCTCTTCGGACATAGTACCCTGAAAAGTTTTTGAAATGATGCGCCTAATGATCATCAGACTTAGCCTATTGGAACACTCTCACTTTTCATAAGTTTTATTGTTCTCAGCCGAACTGTCGGACTGTAAAGTAGGGGCATGCTCCATCTTAAGGGCTAAATCGAGATCCATGCACCCAAGTACTATCATGACATTCTCTTTCCATTATTTTAAATTGACACCATTAAGCATTGGAATTGAGTTGATGTTGGCATTAATTGAGGCAGATGCATTTATTGAATAAATTTAAAAATTATTTTAAAATCATAAGAATAGTTAGTCCAATGTGAAACATATTAATCTTTAAGAATAAAGAAATAAACAATTAAATTCAACTGATGGTGGGCCTATCTCAAGATACTTAGCGCAACATCAACATTTAGTCTTTGAGTAGAAATGTCAACTTGCAAGTGATACTCTTCATTGTAGTAATCAAATTCTGACCATTAGCCCTGTCAAGTAACAAATCTTCTTTTGGTCGACTAGTTATCCACATAGCACAACTATATAAGTATCACGAATTTATTACCACAGGTGTATTTGATATTCGACCAAATAGTAATCTTCCTTTGGACCAATTACTATTCACATGAATCTCAAATACACTAACATCTTTCAATCTCAAATAAGCTAATCCAGGCAAGAAAGCCTACCTTGATTGCCTTGATCAATCTACTCTTAATAGAAGACAATTAATTGTTGATCAACAATAATGAATTTATTTGACCCTAATGTTCATAGTCAAACTATTAATCCTTAAGGCATGGTAATTGAAGTTTAATTAACTTAAAGAAAAAGTTAACTCTAATATAAGTAATAAGTTAACCATGCAAAGACATTTTGTATAAAATGTCGAAGTTCAAGGACTTAACAATAAAATTTTAGAAACTCAGAACTAAATAAGAATTATAAAATTCTGTCGGTTTTTCAGTAAATCATATATATATCAGATGATTATCATAAAATAATTAATTGAATAGTTAAATGGATCCAACTAGATCCGAATATTCAAAAAATCAAAAACTCTAATTGACTGTAAAAACACATAGCAAGAAGGGAGACGGCGACGTTGGAGCCTCTATCGATTAGACGACTTGTAACGCCCTGCTCCCGGGCACGTTATCAAAACATAGTATTACAAGCCTAATTACACAAAATTACAGAATAATAGAACTGTAACTAAGGCTCATCTCTAGGATCTCGATGTGCGACTAGAAGCTCCAATTCCTTCATCGAAACCTAGCTGCACACGGTCTGCACCTGAAAACCAAACAGCACGCGTGAGTGACATCTAAGTCACCCAGTACGCACCCCCAAAACACACAACTACAAAGAAAACTCAGCAAAACCAAAAGAAACTTGTTTCCTATCATTTTGCAAAACTTGGTTTTCTCCTTTGAAAATCATTTTCTTTATTAAACAATCACTTGGGAATTCAATCCCAAAACCAAACTCTTT
>JAMKQA010012886.1:0-38110 GCA_024699735.1 Posidonia australis
GGGTGCCTAACACCTTCCTCGTACGTAATAGGGATCCTTACCCACCTCTTTTAGTTTTCGCAGACCTGTCCTTATTGTTTTTGCATGATTTTTCATGTATATGGTTTTCCTTGTCTTCCATAATAGACTAGGTGGCGACTCCTACATTTTTGCATTTTATTTTATCTTTTCGACGTGATTTTGTCGACCGTTTCGCATCTTTTTACGAATCTCCTCGCCAGCATGGTTACAGTATGCTAGAGGATTTGGTTGGTTATAGACCGTTACGGCAGTCTCAAGGACTTGCTGGAGCTTGGGTAGCAAGCATGACTGTTTGCCCAAGGTTACTGGAAACTATTGCAGCTGCTCAGCGACTAGATCCCTTTGTGCAAGAGACTTGGGCTAAACTAGAGGCAGGAGAGGTGCCTCGTTTCTCTGTTGGAGTAGATGGAGGAATCAGGTATGATTTACGCCTGTATGTGCCTCGAGTGGAGCATGTGAAACAAGGATTGCTTGATGAGGCCCATCCGTCTAAGTATTCGATTCATCCCAGGAGCACCAAGATGTATAGAGATCTGTAGAGAAATTTTTGGTGGCCTGGAATGAAAAGAGAGATAGTTGAGCATGTGATGAAGTGTGCAACCTGCCATATGGTGAAGATTGAACACCAAAAGCCTAGAGGAATGTTGCAACCTCTGGATATTCCGGTGTGGAAATGGGAGCATTTATCTATGGACTTTGTGACAGGACTACCTAAGACCAGGAGGAAGAACGACACCATCTGGGTGATAGTCAATCGTCTCACAAAGTCAGCACATATCTTACCTATGAGGGTAAATCTTCCATTAGTTCAGTTGGCAAAGTTGTATGTGGCTGAGATAGTCCATCTGCATAGGGTGCTGGTATCCATTGTGTCTGATAGGGACACCAGATTTACATCTAGATTCTGGGGAGCATTGCAAGAGGCTTTCGACACCATTCTGCTTTTCAGTACAGCCTTCCATCCTCAAACAAATTGGTAGACAGAGAGGACCATTCAGACCTTAGAAGACATGTTGAGGGCCTGCACCCTGGATTTTAGGGGGAGCTGGGAAGATCATCTTCCATTGGTTGAGTTCGCCGACAACAATAGTTATCAATCCAACATAGGTATGGCGCCGTATGAGGCATTGTATGGTAGGCCTTGTAGAACACCTACCTGTTGGGATTAAGTAGGCGAGAGGCAGCTTGTGGGCCCAGAGATTGTGCAGCAGTATGCAGAGAAAGTGGACCTGATCAGGAAGAGATTGGCATCTGCACAGAGCAAGCAGAAGAGTTATGCTGATCGGAGGCGTAGACTCCTGGAATTTGAGGTTGGAGACTTTGTCTTCCTCAAGGTGTCACCAACAAAAGGCATATTTAGATTTGGAAGGCAGGGAAAATTGAGCCCTCGCTATATTGGACCCTTCAGGATTGTCATGAGGGTCGGGGAACTTGCCTATCAGTTGGACTTGCCTCCAGAGTTCTCGAGCGTGCACAGAGTGTTCCACGTCTCGATGTTGAGGAAGTGTTCGACCGCTGTATCCCAAGTGATTCCAGTTCAGCTGGATGGGCTGCATGAAGATTTGACCATGGCGAAGGATGTTGTGTAGATCATTGATAGGAAGGAACAAATCCTCAGGAAGAAGGTGATTCCTCTGGTGCTAGTCCAATGGCAGCACCATGGTGTCGAGGGGGCTACTTGGGAGCGGGAGGTGGACATGCTGTCCTAGTACCCCCATTTGTTTGATCAGTGAATTTTAAGGATGAAATTCTTTTGAGGGGGGTATGATGTAACATATGTGCTTGGCTTTTCCATTTAATATAAACCATGGAATTTCTTGTAATTATTGGTGTGAGGTTTATTAATGGTAAATCCAGATTGTGTTTGTTGGCTGTGGGCTCTCCCTGTGTTTTGTGCCCCTGATTGCTCCCTTGTGGGGTGACTTTCATTAGCTAGTGGGTCTATTTTGCTTTGGGACCCATGTTTGGGTGTGACGCCCACTTGGGCTTGGGCTTGGACCCGGTCAGAGAGCCAACGGTGCCCGTGACCCCCTATTTTTCTTCTCTCCACGCCCTTGACTTACGATCGGTCCTCTCCTATGCGTGTGGGCTAGCAGGAGGGTTGCTCATCCCATCCCTTCTGGAGCAGCGAGGCTGGCGGCGGACCGACGTGCTTCGAGGGATGGCAGGCGCAGAGGTGGCTTTAAAAAGGGAGGCGGGTCGCGTGGGGATAGAGGGGAGAACCAGAGATAGAGGGCTAGAGGGAGTGCGGAGGCTGAGGAAAGGTCGCGCGCCGGAGGAGATCACGCGAGTGTGGGGGGAGGCTGGTGCCGTGCACCGCCGGAGCTTGAGGACACGCGAGGCTCGTCGAAGCCAGCTATGCGTCCCTCCTTCTGCTTCTTTTCCTCAGCTGAGGCATGTTAGGTTAAAGGAGAAAATCATGGATAATCATGTTAAATCATGCAAAAATGAGGAAAATGTGGGGAATGAGAGGAATAATGTGGTTATGCTGATATCATGTTGATTCGCGGGTGTTTTGTAAGATTTTCGTGGGTAATCTTGAAGCATGCTACAGTGATTGTGTTTGGGCTTGATGCCTTTGTGATTTTTGATAGAATAGCATGCTTAGCGGTTTTATGATTGGATTGAGGGGTTTTGAAGTAGACTTGGAGGTCTACACCCCATGTTTTATTGGTAATTTTCGTGGCATGTTTGATGTGTCTAATCCTTACTCCCACTTTGGGGAGAAGAAATGGCGAAGGTCGGGGAGATTTCTGCAATCGCAGAAATTCGGTATGCTGAACTGGATTCGGTATGCCGAAATGCTCCCAGGTGGTTCCCTGGACCACTGATTCGGACGATCGAAGCATTTCGGTCGACTGAATCATGGAATTTTGGACTACCGGATGATTTCAGTAGTCTGTTCTAGCGGGGGACTGGTTTATCTGACAGGGATTCGGAATGTCGAAATACTTCGGTCGACCGAATCATGGAATTTCGGTCGACCAGAACGAAATTCGGTATGGCGAATCAGGACCCTAAGCCATTATAGGAAATGTTTAGAAAAATTTTGATAAATATGGATAAATACATGATAAATATATGAAATGCATTGAAATGACTTGTGAGATGATGCATGCAAATATGTTATTCTTTTTATGGTGTTTTCCATGAGATTTTGACACATGGCTTATGTGTGTGAATGTGGACCCATGTGAGGGGTGATTGCATGGTACAATGACCATGAATGAATGTGTGGATTTATAGACGACAGGTAATGAATTAATGCATGATACTTGTGATTTACAAAGAGTTTTATGAATGAAAAATGGTTTTGATAAATGTTTTGAAAAGAGAAATTGCACATGACTTTAAAGAGATTAAAGGATATAGTAGGAACCACAATGAAAGAAGGACTTGCCGACGAGGTAGTGAGACCTCTAGAGATGTCGGGGACGTGTCCATGGTTGTGGTTGCCGAGTTTGCGGTCTAGGGTAGGAGCCTCGAGACTGTGGTGGTACTATAGGACCCGGGGTACGAGAGACCCCGACTACCCTCAGTGTCGGTGCTGGACGGGTCTGGGGTTAGAGTCCCCAGGTTCTCAAGCACCAGGGCGTCCCTAGGATGCACTCGTGCTTGTATCCGTGAGGGTACATTTTGAGGCTGTGGTCGGGGCGATTGAACTCCAGTGCGGGGTGGTTCACCGTGGCACTGTAGTGTGGGTGTGGTGACATGGAATCCTCACCAGCTGCTTGTGGCCAGGTCGATCACCTGTGGCCAAGGTGATGCGACCAATTTTGGAATGGAAAAGTGTGAATTTGTGTGTGGACTAGTTCCTAGCCCGGATTGTGATAAATTGTGCAAATGGTTTTAAATGATGTTTTGGGCTAGGAAACTAGATGAAATGATTTGCTTCTCCTGTGTTGAGTATAAAGGTTTAAGAACGAGCATGAGGTTTTGAAAGAAAAGAAAATAATGTTTGAAATGCCATTGTTTTCCAAGTTTTTCTAATTGGACATGTGGTTTTGGCAATGGTAGTTTTCTGGTAATGTTTTTCGTGGGTTTTAGCACTATTTTGGGGCACGTAGTGGGTGACATTCCTGTCACTCACGCGTGTTTTTCCTTACCCCCTTTGTTTCAGGTGCTCAAGTGTAAGAGCAGTCTAGTCTGGTGCATCTTATCGAGCCACGTTTGCCGCACATAGGTCTAGGTGATTAGCTTTATTTATTTTATTCTGCCATTTAGATTCTTTTAGCTGCTCTTGGTAGTTCTTGTACTGTTGTGTAGCACTGGGGTGTTACAGTATGGCTTGGCTGGAGAATGTGGTGAATATGTTGGAGAGCATGGCATGCCTAGAAGAGCATTGGGTGCAGTTGGCGACTTATCTGCTGGATGGTGAGGCAGATAAGTGGTGGAAGTTAGTGAAGCAGTTGAAGTTCCCAGACTCAGTAACTATTCCTATCAAGTGGAAGGATTTCAAGACAGCCTTCTATGACAAGAATTTCCCCACTCATGTCAAGGAGTGGTTTTGCTAAGATTTCCAGAATCTAGAGCAGGCACTATGTCCTTTCTAGAGTATGAGACTGAGTTTGCACACATGGAACATTTCGCTCCCGCCTATGAGTCAGAGGAGGAGCAGGCATAGAAGTTCTTGGATGGCTTGCAACCAGGGCTGCGGGTGAAGGTGATGGGCTATCAGTGTCAGACTACGGAGAACATAGTTGGGATGGCCTATTGCTTCGTGGCGGAGTACAAGAAGTTTCTAGAGAGCCATCCTAAAGGGAAGGGTAAGACTTCTTTTACTTCCTGATTCTCCATCTCTAGTCCTCCAAGTACCAATGATTTAGGTAGTCCTGGGAAGAAGCAAAGAGGGAAGTCTAGTGGTACCTCTGCCAGTCGGCCTAGCTTTTCTGTTGGTAACGAAGCTGGCTACAGTCACATAGGTTCCAATGCTTCAACTGTGGTCAAGCGAGTCACAATGCTGCTTATTGTCTTCATCCCTAGCAGACTCCAGCCCCGATGGTGTGCTATAATTGTAGGAAGGTGGAACATATCAAAAGATCCTATCCAGAACCACCCAAGAAGGTAGGAACTGCGCCACAGCAACCAACGAGAGGACGAGTGTTCACTATTGCAGCTCTAAACGCTAGACCTTAGGGAGATGTAGTTGAGGGTAAGGATGATTAGTCAATGTTGTAACTCTCTATAACTGTTGTAATATTTCCTGTAATCTGGACAATTGTTTGAAGTTTGGATGTGGTGTTGCTGTTTTGCTTGACCTTCATGTTCTTTTATTGTGACTAACTAGATGGCCAAGGTGTTTTTTGACTCAGGGAGCTCTTTTTCATTTGTCTTTGAATCTTTTACGGTAAAGTTGGGAGAGAGGCCAGCTAGGCTAGCCTTTCATTTCAGCATGGTAACGCCACTAGGGGAGTATAGTTTGGCGTGGAAGTAACTGTGGTTTGTCGACTTGTTATTGAATGGCAGAGAGTTTGACGCCAGCCTAATCGTGATGGACATGCAGGAGTACAATGTGATACTCAACATGGATTGATTGACACAACAATCCACTTTGATCGACTGTGCTCGGAGGAGAGTTTACTTTGGGTTTCCTGGTGATGGATCCTTCTTTGTGCAAGGTGGGTGTCGAGGTGAGGCTAAACTTGTCATTTCAGCTATGAAGTCTTATAAGTCTTTAGCCAAGGGTTGCATGGGGTATCTAGCTAGTATAGTTACCTCCACTTCTCCTGAGTTGGGTATTCACAACATCTCTGTGGTGTGTGAATATCCCATTGTTTTTCCTGACGATTTGCTTGGTATGCTATCTAACAAGGAAGTAGAGTTCTCGATCAATCTGATACCCGATTTTGGTATTGTGTCGAAGGCTTCCTATCGCATGGCGCCAATTGAGTTGCGAGAGCTCAAGACCCAGTTGCAAGAGTTGTTAGACAAGGGGTTTATCAAGCCAAGTGTGTCTCCGTGGGGAGTGCCTATCTTGATCATCTGTAAGATGGATGGCTCACTCCAGCTATGTACAGATTATCGAACACTAAACCAGATCACAGTGAAGAACAAGTATCCCCTACTCCGCATTGACGACCTATTTGACTAATTGTAGTCTGGTTCGATGTTCTCGAAGATCGATCTGAGGTCAAGGTATCATTAGTTGAAGATACAAGACTCAGACATTCATAAGAATGCCATTTGGATGCGGTATGGACATTACGAGTTCACGATCATGCCTTTCGGCGTGACTAATGCACCGACTGCGTTTATAGATCCGATGAACATGATTTTCAATCCTTTTCTAGACTAGTTCATTGTGGCTTTTGTTGATGACATGCTAGTCTACTCCCTTGATGTGGAGACTCACACCTTACACCTGAGGGTGGTTTTGGATACTCTAAGGTAGGATCAGTTGTACGTCAAATTCTCCAAGTGTGAGTTCTGGCTAAGTGAGGTTATGTTCCTGGGCCATTTGATTTCTGGAGAAGGCATCAGAGTGGATCCTTCCAAGGTAGAGGCAGTGAGCAGTTGGGAGCAACCCAAGATTGTGACAGAGATTAGGAATTTCTTTGGTCTGGTAGGCTATTATAGGAGGTTTATAGAGATTTCTCTTCCATAGCTACAGCTCTGACCGAGTTGACCAGGAAGAGAGTCTCATTCTGTTGAGACTAGAACTATAAGGCGAGTGTCCAGGTGTAGAAGTCTCATCTGGTTTTTGCCCCTATGTTGACTCTACCTTCTGGAAGTGTTGGCTTCACTGTGTATAGTGATGCTAGTGATGTTGGGTTGGGGTGTGTTCTGATGTAGCATGGCAATGTTATCGCCTATTCTTCATGTCAGTTGAAGGATCGTGAGAAGAACTACCCAACCCACGATTTGGAGATGGCTACCTAGTGTTCTCTCTCAAGCTCTTATGGCACTATCTGTATGGAGAGTAGTTTGAAGTCTTTACCAATCATCAGAGTTTAAAGTATATTTTCACGCAGAGGGACCTGAACCAGAGGCAGTGTCGATGGGTGTAGTATCTGAAGAACTATAATTTTAGTCTATCCTACCACCCTGGGAAGGCCAATGTAGTCATCGATGCTTTGAGTTGACGTATGCACGTGTTGGCAAGCCTGATGGTTAAGGAGTGGAGCATGTAGGAGGATCGGGTGAGCTATAGGCCTAGGCAGCAAGGTTGAGGAACGATTGGTGCCTAGGTAGCCAACCTGTCTGTTTCCCCAAGCTAGAGGAGTTCATTGTCGCCTGTTAGCAACTGTATCTGTTTGTTCAGGCTATGCTTGAGAAGTTGGAGGCTGGAGGAGAGCCTCATTTCTCTGTTGGGGAAAAGGAGAGCTGAGATATGATATACTTTTGTATGTACCCCAACATGAGGAGGCTAGGCAGAGATTGCTCAATGAAGCGCATCGGTCCAAGTACACTATTCACCCTGAGAGTACGAAGATGTACTAGGACCTGAAGTAGAACTTTTGGCAGCCTAGCATGAAGAGGAATATTGCTGACCATGTGGTGAGGTGTACAATCTGCTAGCTGGAAGGTAGAGCACCAAAGACCTGAAGGGTCTGTACAACTGTTGGATATTCCCATGTGGAAGTGGGAGCACATCTCCATGGACTTCATGACTGGTTTCCTGCGGACTCAAAGGAAGAACGACACCATATGGGTGATCATGGATTAGCTAACAAAGTCTGTTCACTTCTTGGCCATTTGGAGGAAGCTTCTGAACCACTGTTTGGTGGAGCTGTATGCTTCTGAGGTGGTTCAATTGCGTGGTGTTCCGATGTCCATCGTATCGAACAGAGACACGAGGTTCACTTCAAGGTTCTAGAGGACTCTACAGGAGGCATTTGCCATCATGCTCAACTATAGCGTAGCATTTCATCCTCAGTCAGACGGTAGGACAAAGAGGACTATCCATACGCTAAGGATATGCTTAGAGCATGTGCCTAGGACATCCAAGGGAGTTGAGAGGACCATCTGCTATTGATTGAGTTTTCCTACAACAATAGTTATCACTCAAGCATCGGGATGGCACCGTACAAAGCCTTGTATGGTAGGCCATGCAGATCATCAATTTCCTAGAGTGAGGTGGGCAAGCATCAATGGATCGGTCCTGAGCTTGTACAGCTATATGTGGACAAGTTTGATTTGATTCATAGAAGGCTGTTAGCTGCACAAAGTCGACAAAAGAGCTATGTCGACAGGAGGCAAAGACTAATGGAGTTTCTGGTGGGAGACTGTGCTCCTAAAGGTGTCACCAACCAAGGGTGTAATGAGGTTAAGGAAGCATGGAAAGTCGAGTCCTTGCTATATAAGCCCGTACCAAATTACCTAGAGGATTGGTGAGGTTGCTTATCGGCTGGATCTACCACCAGAGTTGTTGTCTATGCACGACATGTTCCATGTCTCCATGTTGAGGAAGTGTCTGGCTGACGCATCTCATGTGATTCTAGTTCAACCAGAGGGGCTCCAAATGATCTATCCTTTGTAGAAGATGTCATCTAGATTGTTGATCACAAGGAGTAGGTGCTGCGGAATAATGTGATTCCACTAGTTTTGGTGCAATGGCAACATCATGGAGCCGAGGAGGCAACATGGGAGCATGAGGAAGCCATCCTAGCCTAGTATCCGTATCTTTTTTCCTACCAGTGATTTCGAGGGTGAAATCTTCTCTTAAAGTGATTAAGATGTAACACCCGTAAATTCATTTTTGTATATATATATACTTTTAATGAATTTATTTTCTACACAGGTGTTACTGTCCTGAAGCCCTTTTGTACAATTTGTGGTTTTTGGGCTTGAGACTCGTGGGTCAGCTGTTGTTTGTGGTTCCTATTCGTGTGGCACTATGCATGGTTGGCATTGTGCTTATGAGTTTGTATGTCGACCCTTGTGTGGACCCATATTTGTGGGTCAGTTGGTGGTGTAGTTGGTTGTTAGCTCATGCATTGGAGCTAGCAAGTGTGGCTGGAGGTTGTGTCGTGGTCATTGCGTGCATGCATGGAGGGTCAATTCAGCACCTACGTATCTTCCCCAGTGCATGGGTATTTAAGTAGCGCAGGTATGTACGTTACCCCTACCACTTCCTTGTCATCTTTCTCCTCCCCTTCCTGCAAACGCCAACACCTCTCCTCCCTCCACCTCCCCAAGCTGCCGATACTCCACCCTTCCTCCACCTTTCCCCACCCCCACCTCTCCATCCCTCCCACTCACACCCCCACTCCCTCCTCTCCCTCCCACTCACTTGTCCTCTCTTGTCTCTCATTTCCCCTCCCCTGTTCACCCCTATTTGGTTGGCTAAGAGAGAGTAGAGGTCGATAGCAGCTTGAGGTGGTGTGTGGCGGTGCAATGAGGTTCCTTGAGGTGCGTGTGTGGCTCTGGAGGTTGTGGGCATGTCGGTGGTGCGGTGGTCGGCCGGAATTGACCGTTGGGTTGCCAGAGAGTGCGTTTTAGGTATGCACCTCCAATCCAATGTGTAGAAATCATGAAAAATAGTAGAATTGCCTAGGATGCATGTAATCTAGGCTAAATTTAATATTTTGGAATTTTTGGTGGTTTATTGTGGCATTTATGGCAATTTATGGTGGTTGTTGGGTTTAGGTACTTTTGACCCCTTTGTGTTTGGAAATTGATATCTCCTTATGTGTTGAATGGATTTCAGTTTTGTTTATTCAATTTTGAATTAGACTTATGGGTCTACAACATATATTTTATGTGGAATTTTTGGTGGTCGTTATGTAAGTTCGCCCCTAGCTCCCACTTCAAGCGAAATTTTTGGGTTCTCTAGTTCAAGGCTGTTTGATTTCTAACAGAATACCTGTGTCGTGGGCTAAATGCATGGCCCACATGCATTGGTTGGACAGGGACTATTTTTGGGCATTTTCTATAATTTTGAGTATTTAGAACCCATGTTTAATGCTTATGTTTGCATGGGAATGAATTACATGCTTTAAGAATGTGTTCTGGGTTTTTATGATAAATATAATGATTTTTGAGAAAACGGTTTTTTGTTTGTGGGCTAAGAGACCATGGGACCGTATCGTCGGAACCAGGGAATGTGACGACATTCTCGTGTGGTTGGTCGGGTCTCCCTAGTTGAGGTTGGGGGTTGAGATACCTAAGGTGAGGATTCGTTGGGTCTTTGAGGTATGAGACTCCTTAACTATCATTTCGAAGCTAGGGTTGAAATCCACAGGTCGAGGTGTTTTGTGGCATAACAGAGATGTATGATAGCATCTATATCTGTTGTGAATCCTCCTCAAGCAAAGACAAAAGGTAGCAGGCAAGGTGGTCGACCTAGGGATGTTGGGGGAAAGAGGTGGAAGTCTGACATGGAGTATCGTGCTAAATAGCCAAGTGTAAGAAATGTGACCAATATAATATCGGTCATGACTCTCGTAATTGCCCTGATTTATGGACTGGTATTTCTAAAGACACAAATGGAGGATCTGACATTGATGTTGAGGAAGTTGATAATGATGATTATATTGATGATGAGAAATCTTGGTTGGATTATTATTTTATGTAGCGTCGAACTCATGGTTTTTTTCTTTCAATATTTGATAGTTGATCTTAGGTTATTAATTAGTTTTTTTTATGTTTGACATTGACTTCATCAATTCTTCTTTTAGTATTGTGTTTGTTTAGACGGTATTTGATGTTATTTACTTGTTGGACATATTTAGTATTAATGTTTGAAAAATAGTGTTACTATTTATGAAATAGTACCAAATATCACAATTCAATTTTAACTTGATATAATGGTTTTGTAACACTATTAACTTTCTTGAATTACTCTAGTAAAATGTCACAGCAAAAGCACTAAGTCTTCACTGTAACATGAAAGATGAATATCAACAATATAAAACCAGTATCTTGTGGGAAGGAAAAATCTGAACAACTTTTTTCTTTCTACAACAACACAAAATTTGAACAACAGAAACTGTTCAATTTAGTAATACTATTCACATTCAAGCATTATGAAATTTTTTTCAATCACAAATACTGAAGAATAAGATAGTTATGTCAATTCCGTAACACCTGTGCCCGATTATCCAGAATTATTGTAAATCATGGAATACCTGTAAATTTGTGTAATATGGTTTATTATTGGATAATCAATGTGTTGTTGGCCAAGTGTGTTTTTCTTTCTCGTTGTGTAGTTGTATTATATTGGTCTCCTTGATTTGAGTGGCTTTCTAGCTTGTTATGTCTCCTATATGTGTGTGGGACCAGGTTGAGCCTTAGTCAAAGGGAGCACAGTGCCCTCCCTCTTCATGAGCCCCTAACCCATAGCCTTTCCCATCCCTTCTTGTCACCACAGGCTTGGTGAAAGGCTTGTGGAAACGATAGAAATAGTGAGGCTGGTAGTGGGCGGAGGAGATGAAGAGGGGAGGTGACCATGGCACCAAGCAGGGGAAATGGAAGAAGTAGAGAAACCAGGAAAGGAGGAGGAGCTGGAGAAAGAGGGTCGTGTGTGAGCATTGTATGCGAGCATGCTGGAGCTTCGCTGGAGGATTGGGAGGTCTAAAGGCCGTCGTGAGGGAGGAGAGCTTGTCAGAGCTTCCCCAGACCTATTGTTGTGGCAAAAATCATGAGAAATTATGATAAATCATGCAAAAATCATGAAAATTGTGTGGATTTGTTGGATTGCATGTGGATGGGTGGATCATGCCAGTTTATGTGATTTATGATGGATTTCATGCATGTGCTACAATAATGTTAAATGAGCTCCTCGTTTTTGTGATTTTATTACATGAGCTATGCTTTGTGGTTTTTGTTGAAATTTGTCCCAAATGGTCGCTAGCTTAGAGCACTACATTTGGTGATTTTTATGTGATTTGTGGTTCACTCGAAATGGGTCCACTAGCAGCTCCCATTTTGATAAACGAGAGGTCTAGGGCAATTGGAGATGTCCAGATTTTGTCTAGTTCAACATGTCGAAATTTTTCGGTATACTAAATCAAGGAATTTTGGCACTCTAAATCTTTTCGGTATGCCAAAATAGGCCCCTGTGCTCATGGCAGATTTTAAGGGATCTTGACATACTGGTGGATTTTCGTATGCCGAATTATGCCCCTAAACCATTTAAGTGTTCATAGAGGTTTTAAGTGAATGGTTTTACGTGATGATTTGGAATGTTGTATCTTGATGTGTAACATCTGTGCCTGATTTTCCATTTAATAAAAACCATGGAATTTCCTGTACTATTTGTATATGGTTTGTTAATGGTTAATCCAGGTTGTGTTTGTTGATTGTGGTCTCTCCCTGTGTTTTGTGCTCTTGGTTTTTCCCTTATGGTGTGACTTCTTTGACTTGTGGGTCTGTGATGCATTTGGGACCCATGTTTGGGGGTGAGGCCCACTTGGATTTGAGTTTGGACCTGGTCAAGAGCCCAACCATGCCCATGACCCTCCTTTCCTTTCTTCTTTGCGCCCGTGACCTACAACCGGTCCTCTCCTACTCATAAGGCCAAGCGGGAGGGCTGCTCGTCCCGTCCCCTCCAGAGCAGAGAGGCTGGCGGCTGACCGACGGGATTCGAGGGATGGCAGGCGCAGAGGTGGCTTTAAAGGGAGGTGTGCAGCGAAGGGGTGAGGAGGAGAAACCAGAGAGAGAGCGAGAGGGAGTGTAAAGGCTGAGGAGAGGTCGCGCGCTGGAGGAGATCGCACGAGTGCAGGGGGAGGCTGGTGTCGTGCTTCGCTAGAGCACGAGGGCACGTGAGGCTTGTCGAAGCCAAGTACGCGTTTCCCCCTTCCTCCTTCCTTTCCCGGTTAGGGCATGTTGAGGATTAGGGCTAAATCATGAATAATGTGGTAAAAATCATGCAAAAGTATGGAAAATGTTGTGAATGAGATGAATCATGTGTTTGTGGGGATATCATGCTGATTTGTGGGTGTTTAGTGAGATTCTTGCTAGCGTTGTGATACGTGCTATAGTGATTTCCGTATGAGCTTTATGCCTTTGAGAATTTCTATAGAACAGCATGCTTAATGGATTCATGTTTAGATTGAGGGGTTGTGAAGTAGGCTTGGAGGTCTACACCCCATGTTTTGCTTGTAATCTTTTGTGGTGTTTTAGAGGAGTCCACTCCTTACTCCCACATTGGGGAGAAGAGACGATAGAGGCTGGGGAGGTTTTCTGCAATCACAGAAAATGGTATGCCGAACTAGGTTTGATTTGTCGAAATGCTCCCAGGTGGTTCCCTAGGCCACTGATTCGAATAACCGGGGGAAATTCGGTAGAACGAATCAGGGGATTTCAGACAACTAGATGATTTCGGTCGACCGTTCTAGCAGGGGACTAATAAAACTGACAGGGATTCGGAATACCGAAATATTTCGGTTGACCGAATCAGGGATTTTCGATCGACCGGGACCCTATTCGGTATGCCGAATCAGGACCCAGGACTTTATTGAAAAGTGCTTTGTTAAATGTTGATAAATTTGGATAAATGCATGATAAAGGCATGAGATGCATGGAAATTATTTATGAAATATTACTTGTGAACATGTTGTTTTAATGATGCTTTCCATGAATTGTGAAACATGATTTATGTGGATTAATGTAGACCCATGTGCGGGGTAATGGCATGGTATAATGACCATGAATGAATGATTGGGGTTCCTTTTGAACCATAAATGATAATGTGACGCACAATGTGTGGGATTTATAAAGAGTTTTATGAATGAAAAGAACGGTTTTGTCAAATGTTTTGAAAAGAGAAACTGCAAATGGTTTTAAAGAGATTTATGAAATTCTAGGAACCACAGTTAGACCAGGGCTTACCGACAAGAATTTCATAAATCTCTCAGTGCAGGTGCTGGACGAGTCTGGGGTTAGAGTCCCCAGGTGCTCGGGCACTAAGGTGTCGTGAGGACGCACTCCGTGCTTGTACCAGTGAGGGTACATTTGAGGCTACGGCCGGGGCAGTTGAACTCCAGCGTGGGGTGGTTCACCACGGCACTACAGTGTGGGTGTGGTGACATGGAATCCTCACCAGCTACTTGTGGCCAAGTCGGTCACCTGTGGCCCGGGTGATGCGACCAGTTTTGAGACAAGAATTGTGGTTTTGTGTATTGGACTAGTTCTTAGCCCTGATTTGTGATAAATTGTGTTAATGGATTAAATGATGCTTTGGGCTGGGAAACTAAATGCAATGGTTTGCTTTCCTTGAGTCTTGTATAAAGATTTATTAATGATCATGAGATTTTGAAAGAAAAAGGAAAAGAAAGTTTTGAAATGACATCTTTTTCAAAGTCTTTCTAACCACATGTGTGAGTTTTAGCAATTGTGTTTTTCTTGAGACTTTCTGGCAGTGTTTTCCCCGGTTTTGTCACTGTTTTCGGGCACGTAGTGGATGACATTCCTATCACTCACGTGTGTTTTCCTTTTTCCCTTGTTTTAGGTGCTCAGGAGTAGGAGTAGTCTAGTCTGGTGCATCACTTTCGAGCCACTTTTGCCACACACAGGTCTAGGTGTTTAGCTTTATTCATTTAATTCTGTCATTTAGAATTCTTTAGCTGCTTATGAGTAGTTCCTGTACTGTTGTGTAGCACAGGGGTGTTACATGATGAGAATCCCTATGAATGGGATGATGATTTGTGGAAGTATTTCCTATAATGGAATTATTTTTGAAGAAAACTTGCATGTTTTGAAAAGAGATTTCCAATGATTGTTTTGGATCCACGTAGTGTTAGGACAGTAACAGGTAAGGGCGTGAGACCTCGATGAGACAGCTTGTTAGTCCAAGATGTGCTTGCCTAGGTTTGGGATAATTGAAAGAGACTAGGTTACTCTTCTTTGTAACAGTGTTGGCTAAGTATGGGAATGTGAAACCTGGGTGTCTAGACACTAATGGGACGTCAGAAAAGACATATCCCTGTGTTTTGTGATGAATAAATTGTTGCTAAGGTTTGTTGGTCGGAGTAGTGTCCTCTCGCACGGAGAATTTCATCGTGGCAATACAGTAGGGTCAAGGTGGCTACCTCACCAACTACTTGTAGCCTACTTACCTCTAAACAAGGTGACAAAATTGAATTGTGATTGAGATGTTGTAGATACTCCAATTTTGTAGGATTGCATGTAGTCTCTTCTAGAGTGGACTTTTGGTTGCTAACCTCTCAATCAATTTTCCCCAAGACCAACTTGACAACCTAACCAAGTTTCATCCACAAAATTTAGCCTAAACCCTAATCCAAAACCCTAAACCTAGTCTAAAACCCTAAACCAAGCTTAAACCCTAATCTAAAACCCTAAACCTAATCCAAAACCCTAAAACTAATCTAAACCTAATCCAAAACCCTAAACCTAATTCAAAACGTAATCCAAAACCATAAACCTAATTCAAAACCCTAATCCAAAACCCTAAACCTAGTCAAAACCCTAAACCTAACCCTAAACCGTAATCCAAAACCCTCACAACCTATAACAACCTCTAACCACCTAAACAAACCCTAACCACTTCTCACTCCACCACAACAACCCATAACAACCTATAACAACCTCTAACCACCTAAACAAACTTAACCACTTCCCACCTTCATCATAACAACCTATAACAATATGTAAAAACTTCTAACTACCTACAGCAACCCATAACAAACTACCCTAACAATCTAAACAACCCAACCATATAACTCTTTAAATACCCCCATTTGCAACTTAGAAAAGGGGGGAGAAAAAGGGGGGGAAAGGAGAGAAAAAAAACTTGAAAAAGTTTAGGAGGAGAGAAATCAAGGAGAGCCCACCAACCAGAGCAACCAGAGGAAGCTCATATCAGTGAGGAAGCTCAGAGAGGAGAAAATTCAGAGCTCAAGCCAGCTTCGGCCACATTTCCGACGAGCTTCGGTGGCCATCTCCACTGCCAGCTCAAGTAAGCCCCGATCAGAGCTCAATTTCATTCCAATTTAGTTCCCGAGGTCCTCCTTAACCTTCCTGAGTTGATTCCAATAAAGCCAGGTAGCTACCTTGGTCAGAATCAGAAGTTTTTGGGTCGCAAGATCCGATTTTTTGCAGGAGAGGTGGGGGCACGAATCCAATGAGTGATTCGTGCCCTGGTGAGTGTAGATAGGTTAGTCTTGATCCCTTCCTGCTTCTCCTTCACTCTAGAAGCTTTTCCTTCTCCCTGGACACCGCTAGAGAAGAGTCGCCAGACGCAGCCTCACCGTCGCTTGAGATGACAACCCTTGGAAGGGGTCAATTGGGCGCCTCCCGCCTCGCAGCACCCCTCCGACCATCGGGATGTCGTCCTCTCCTCTTCCCTTACACTCCGGAGCCCACAAGACCCCACATTAAAGCCCGATCGCATCCCGCAATTGCCATCGCTAGAGTCATCACAATGAATGATTGGGAGGAGAGGAAGCAGCACCGTTCTTGCCCTCAAGCGATGGGAAACACTCCTTTCCGCACCGTCAAGGCTCCAAAAGCATAGAACCACCGCACCAGCACCACCAGTGGCCCATTCTTCCCTGTCATTGTCGTCGAAGTCACGATGCCGACGAGTGAGGTGGGGAAGAGACTTGGACCGTGAGCCATTGGATCTCCCCCTCTTTCTTCCCTCTTGCTCACAGTGTGCTTGGATGCCAAATCAGGCATTAAGGAAGCCATGAATGGCATCCCAAATGGCCGTCAATGGCGAGGTTCCGTCGCCCGCAGTCGTCGTTCTTTTTTTTTAAAACTTCTTTTAGAATAACTTCTTTTTCTTTTCTTTTCTTGCAACCAAGTCCTTTTATTTTGCATTCGAGCCCCTACTTTAGTTTTTTAATCAGTTTTAATAATGTTTAGTTTAGTAAAATTGCAGTGTGATCCTCATGATTTTTTTTTTATATTTTCCAGGCTTTAATTTTGACATAAAACCCTCTTATTTAGTTTTCATTCATTTTAAGTCCATAATTTGCATAAAAAATCCTGAACTTCATTAAAATTGTTTTGGATGCATGATTTTTCTAGTACAATTGCAAATCTAACCCTATAGATTCAAATTTTTACTCAAATGTGCACAGAATTTCTTTTTAAACCCTGAACTTTACTAAATTTGCAATGAATGCATGTTTTTATGGCATATTTGATAATCAGTCCCTAGAAGTTCATATTTTCAACCATGAGTCCACTATTTTGCACTTTTAACCCTGAATTTCTTCAAATTTGCATTAAACACATGTTTTGCTAGCAAAATTGCAAGATAGCCCCTAGGAATCCTAATTTTATGAAAAATACACAGTTTTGCACATTTAACCCCCAACTTCCTTAAAATTGCATAAAATGTGTTTTCTTTAACATTTTAGCTAGTTTAGCCCTAGAATCTCAACCTTTACTCAAGAGCATGTAATTTTTGCATGGAGACCCCTAGAAATTTACATATTTCGCCCATGCTTTCATTTTGTACATTTTGTTCCCCTTTTTCATGCATATATCCTCATACTTACTTGGTTTTCAGATTATTTCTCAGATTTCTTCCATTTTCATGATCTTGATTTGACTTGGATTTTCGTCGCCTAAGGGCGTACATTAATAGGCTAGATAATGCTGACATGGACCTGAATGAGGATTGTTCTCTCATTTGATTTTCTCGTATTTCTTCAAGTTTCCACTGATTTGTGTGATGCTTTCAGAGTATTCACGATTTTTCTCATCGCTCAAGGGCATACAGTAAAGTGCATTTTCAATGCTTACATTGTCCTCTGGATTATTTTCCCTATTATTTGTCTTTATTCATTTCTTCCCTTTGATTTGACATATTTTCGCATTCATCTTAAGCATGTGCATTCGAGGTAGACAAGCATATGCACACTAGATCATTAGCAAGCAGGAATCCTAGAAAGACCGATTTCTTCGAGTGCATGGGGGTGCCTAACACCTTCCCCATGCATAACAAAAATCCTTACCGTTTCTCTAGCCTGCATTGATTTGTGCACTGCATCCGTTAGGCATGGAGCATATATATGTTTTCTTTGCCTTGATTTCTTTAAGTTTTCCTTTGTGTTTGGTTTACCTCATCTTTCCATTAAAAGACTAGGTAGCGACTCCTTTTCCTTATCCTTTTTCTTATCTTTCTTTAGTGTTTCTGAGTCTAGTCTCCTTCCTCAGATTCACCATCTTCACCGTGACCATACCGGGACTCCTTGTGTGTTTCCACGCACCTTGGAGTCTACAAGGTTCCATCGGCATGGTCACACGTATTGCCAACTCCACTAGGGATAACTAGATTCTGACTTTCGTTTTGTTTTTCTTGCTTGCTTATCATTGATCTATACTTTGCGTTTGTTCAACTTGTTTATACATATTTGACTGTACATGCCTTTTGTGTCTTTTTGCACGATTACTATGCCACCACACATGCACATGACTTAATTCATGCCTTTTGATGCTTTCTTTTCTTCACTTACCTATGAGCACTACACTAGCACATGCCATGCTCATGCCTTTTGCATGTTGGTTGAGTGTTTGGATGTCATGATTGTGTGTTTTCTTCCCCTTTTGTATTTGCCATGATTAGGAGAGTAGAGACATGTTTGCCTCCCTTCTAGGTTAAAATAAAATACACAAACTCAGACAAACAAACAATAAGGCATAGCTAGAGACAACAGCTCACAAATCCCCCTGGTTTAATAAAACGCAAGAAAAAGACACCAAGCATATGTGCATGAATGATCATTTTAGAAAGCATGCATCTTCTCTTCTGAGTCCACCTACAGTTTGCGAAGGACAATTCTGGTGGCCCGTTCTATAGCTTTGGTGTAGGGCGTGTTGCTAGTTTGTCCCCCCTTGTCCAGGGTAGTGTCGGTGTTAGTAAAGGGTACAACTCTTTTCTACTGTAGGAGTCGAGCCCACCAACACACCACTCGTTCACCACCTGCGCTTTGGCCAGAATTTAGAATGGGAACTTTTCTTTTCTGACCAGAGTCAACACCTAAACTCATGATTGCGTCTCATATGGTCAACCCTATGAGGGACATGCATGGCGAGAGAGTGCAACTTAGGACATTCATCCACATTGTGTGTCATTGCATGCCACTTTAATAACTCGCATTTCTCTTTGCATCATTGTTTAGGTTCTGATGCCTATTTCTCTTGCCTGTTTCTCAAGTAGTTTGTTACGAGTTCCTCAATTAGGAGCCTAGGTGTCTCCGTTGTAGGCGGCATCTCATGGTTGTTTTCTCTCGCCTTTTCCCAAGCTATTGGTCACTTTTGGCAGTAGTTCATCTTAGAGCTCGTGCGTTTGTGTTTGCCGTAGCTCCATTCATACTCGCTCGCAGTTAGCCATGGCCCAACCGACCAGCGAGCCTCCTGTTGTTGTTCTGAAGGAAATCCTAAATTCAGTCCCTCCATCTTTCACTTTGCTTGATTCTCCTTCCCTCCTTGCATTCCGTTTTAGGGTTCAAGGGGACTCTCAACCCACTTTGGGGCATTCGCAAGCACTCGTCGCTCAGAAGCCTATCACCAAATCCACTGCTGTGACCATCACACAGGTTCCAAAAGTGCTAGATGCATCTCTTTCCTCAAGCTTTCCTGTTCTAGGAATTCAGTCGACTGTGGCTATTTCTGCCAGAGGGTCCGTCCCTCTCCCGCTCTTGCCTTCTGACCCATTAATCGGTGAGTCTTTGGCCATGCAACCACAGCATCTGATGGCTCTCGTTAGGAGGCTGCAATGCATGGTTCTCTATCCTGGTCCTACCTCTGCTCATTTTCCCTTGACCCCTGAAGTTCCGATGCAGGCCACCTTAGTGTTGCAGGCTCATTCCATAGCACTTTCGCCCATGCCATTGCCTCAGCTCTTCATTGCTCCAACAATGATGGTGTCATTTTTGCCTCCTGCACCTTAACTGTACCATGCACAGCATGTGACTCCACAACCTGGTGGCCAGTCATTTGGGCTGACCGGAGAGAAGTATGCCTCGAGCTCATTGCCCAGAATCATACCAGTGCAACAACTATTGCTCCCTCACTCTACATCTTACACAACACAACATGAAATCCATTCATTCCCTTTGCATTAGATTCAGGCTTATCCATGCATGACATCATTACACTCAGCACCTACGCATAGATATGCTGGCTCTTACGCTTTGACACCTGGAGGCATTAGGGTGGATCCGAAGGAGTGCACACGCGCGACCCATACGACATTCATGGCACCTGCATCAGCTACGCCTGCCTCGTTAATAGCAACTTTAGACGCCCTCCTAACAAGGATCGGCAATTTGGAAAGAGCACTTTGTCAAGTGCAGGACAAGGAACACCAGTCCTACCACTTCTGGGACCTCTGTAATTTCCCAGTGGCGACACTCCCCTCGAATTTCCACATCCCAAAATTTGAAAAATATAACGGTAGTGCCTACCCAATATCCTCTTTGAAGGCGTATTGCAAAGACCTCATGTAGCTTCAAAGCGATGAGAAGCTTTTGATCCACTTGTTCCAGAAAAGTCTGATAGGGTCAGCACTTAGGTGGTTTACATCCCTCGACATGGCCTCTATCAAAACTTGAAATGACCTCTCTAAGGCATTCCTGGAGCAATGCTCCTTCAATCTTGACTTGATCTCTAAGTGAGAGGATCTTGGCGCAATTCGGTAGGGCCCTCACGAGTCATTTGGGGAGTATGTCGGTCGTTGACGTACACTAGCCTCCCAGATCAAGAATAGACCATTTGATAAGGAGTATATTGACATCATTATAAAAGGAGCACAACCAGCGATTGGGGCTCTGCTTAGCAATCAGCCCATCACTACTTTTGCATCACTGATTCGGGCTAGCGCTCGCGTGGAGAGTTTGTTGAAAGGTGGGAGCTTCCCTGCACTCTCTACATTCGCCAAGTAGGCCACTTCTTCTGGTAGTAGCTTCAACAACAACACTATCAACACTAGCAATGTCAAGAGGGCAGCTGTCGCTTTCATCAAGCGTTCTACAAAGCCTACTTGAGTAGAGAGCCAGCCTGATCTGAACCAATTAGCATTTGCACCTAACTCTCAACACACCACATACACACACTCCATTGTTCAACCAGTGCATCACATTGCACCAGTTTGACAAGGACAACAACATAAGTAGAGGCGCGGTCGTCACACTAAAAGTGACTTCACTCTGCTTGGTAGGCCGCTGAGTTCCCACATCCCTCAGGTTGTGTCACTCTTGCGACTCCCAGATCCTCTTCCGCCACCAAAGCCACTGCCAAGGTGGTATGATGCAAATTCGCATTGCGAATATCATCAAGCCCTGGGACACTCGACTGATGATTGCCACACTCTCTGGGATGTTGTTCAGAGCTTAATCGACAAAGGAGCTATTGTCATCAGCGCATAGAAGGTAGTATCCACACCTACACCAACATCTGCACACCCTAGTGTAGGCAACCTCTCCTCATCTAAGCCTGCAAGCTTCGAAGATGTCTAAACTTTGGGGGTTTATCTTCTCTCTCCCAGCCTTTTCCGACCCCATCAACCATGACTCTTCTCTTATTGATTCCATACCTGTTCCGATTCCCTTGTGGGAGGTCTAGCCTGAAGTTTGCAGACTTGTCGTGCACTAGTCTAACTAAGAGCACACAGATACCTTGAACCCCAAAGTGCAGCAATTACAAATACTTCAAAATCAACAATACACACAGTCTTCTCAACTAGCTGTAACCATGTCGGTGACATCCTCGGGTCTTGGCACGAAAGGCCAAATATGTGAGGATCGGCAAAGTCACGGCAAAAATATAAAATAAAAATGCAGGAGTCGCCACCTAGTCTATTAAAATGGAAGACGAGGAAAACCACATAAATCATTCAAATCATGCATATAAAAACCAATGGAGAAGGTCTTTGTAAACCAGAAATAGGTAAGGATCCCTGTTACGCACGAGGAAGGTATTAGGCACCCTCGTGCGCCCGATAAATCGGTCTTTTATAGGTTTCTCATTTGCTTATGAAATGTCAGCTTTTCAGCCTTTACTGTACGCCCGAGGGCGATATGCCATGCCATGTTAGGTGAGTGGTGTCCTATGCTAAATAACGGTGCATGATGTGTAGGGGTGTGTCCTAATGCTCAGAAGTATCGCTCATATATCAAGTCAAGTGTCGACGCAAAGACATTGCATAAATAAGATCAGGGATCTAAGTAGTTTGAGCAATTTTTCATCCTTGCTTTACTATATGCTATGTATAATCTAATATGCGTGGAAATGGCCAAAAACAGAAAAGGGTCTTCCTAGATATATCAAGGAAGAAAACCAGGGAAAATTCAGAAGCAAATCAAGTCGAGAAAGCATGCTAAAAACCATATGAAAACCTACTGTATGCTACTGAAAACAGGCTGCTGCACCTGTTAGGTGCGCCAGACTGGTGCGCCAAACTAGTGCGCCACATATGTGCTCCTATGTGGGCCAGAAAGGTGTGCCAAGGGAAAAATAGAAATCCATGCAATGCAAGTGAGAAGACTTGTGGACCTTGTGCTCAAGGGCTAGTAGTCTCACACAAGGTCACCCTATTCATGCTAAATGAAAACGTCAAGATTCAGCCATGTTACTGGATCATGGGCTGATGCATAAGGCTCTCCACATAGGAGTAAAGTGCAACCAGCCTACCAAATTTTGAACTATGGACTGAATGATCAACTGATAAGACAACATCATTTGAAACTAGAAACATGCATGCGAAATCATAAAATATCAGAGAATCATTGTCAAAAGAATCAAACCCAACATCATTTGGGAAACCATGCAGATGAGGATGCAAATGAGGGTGATTTGCTCTCTGACCCGGCTGGTGCACCAAAATGGTGCGCCAGAGTGGTGCTCTGATGTGGTGCGCCGCTCTGGCGCGCCATAATGGTGCTCGAGAATGGTGCTCCCCAGAATACCTAAATCAGACTACAGTCTGGTTCAAAATCTGGTCCAGATTTCAGAGATGAGTAATTTTCTTAGCCAGATTAATTATGTAGATGATAAAAGACTAAAACATGATGAAACATTAACAAATGAATGTCTCTTACCATTTAATTCCAAATCATATCACATCATGGATACATGGCTGAAAGTATTTGCATGGATCTTAAAGAATATGCATGAGAAAAATAAGCTCGATAGGACATGCAAGTGGTGGATGCATCAAGAACATCTCTTCAGCATATCTTAGCATGTATGCATGGATCATGGATCTTAGTGCAAAGAAATGGAGAAGAATAATAAAACCACTCTTAAGAACTACATGGTGCTGATTTTTAACATATGGATTGTGCATGCAAGGTATCTTGTACACGAAATCAACATTCAATCATAAAAAATCTCTTATATAACAACAGAAATCAGATTTTATGTGAAGTTCAAAGCATGCTTTATCTTGGTGCAATGACTGAGATTTAAAGGAGAAGGGAAAGAGAGGACCTACCTCCCAAGGTGTTCCTTCTTGAAATATCAAAGATAGAGGGATCCTTGTTACTTTGGAAGGGCTAACAATGGTTCAGAATATAAGGGGATGCTTGTGAGAAAGAAGAATAGATTGCAGAAAGCAGTAGCTTGCTCTAGATTTTCTTTCAGGGAACCCAAATGGTTGCCTATGGGTGTCCTTATATAGGGATTTCTCATGGGTAACTCCTAGGAATGCAAGCAGCTTCGTAAACGAAGAGCCTAGGAAGATTCCATGGCATATTCGTTGGTGGAGGTAATAGCCATGGGAGGTGGAAAGCCAGCAGCCAGCAGCCTGAGAAGTGGTTGCACGCCAGCTTGGTGCTAGTTATGTGTGCTAGGTAGGTGTGCCAGCCTGGTGCTCTAGCTAGGTGTGCCACTATAGTGCTCCTGTTCGGTGCTCCAAACAGGTGTTCCACATTGGTGCTCTAACTTGGTGCTCTCCCCTACCTATTTGGATTTCTAATTAGGTTGTGGGCCTGCTGTAGGTTTGGGATTGGTTTAGCTAATGGGATTCAAGGGTTAGCCACATCCAAAGCAACATCTGGAAAGTTTATCAATGAACCACCTCAAAATCGAGGTGTCTACACTAGAAATGGAAGCTCAACAATAAGGACTGAAGTCGTATCCCGTTTTTTCTTTGTTATTTCATTTTTTTGCATTGTCATCATGCATTCAAAAGAAAGAAAAGAAAAGAAGAGCAAGCATCCAAAAGAAGAAAAATACAAAAAAAAAATTAGAAAACAACAAAAAAACCAAAGGTACTTTTCATGTTAATTACTTTACCCAATGACGAAAATCGAAAAATTTGCCTACGTTGGATTGGAATGCTCTTCCTCATATGGCACTACTCAGATGACCAAGTAGCAAGGGAGCCACCACTTATCAGGGCCAGATGAAGTGCCCAAACTCCGTCGGGTCCCAACACCTCAAAGAGGGAGATAAAATGCTAGGGCGACTGAGTGTGTGAGTCAAAAAGAAGTATACCTTTGCGTGGGCATAAAAGAAACTAGAAGACAAAAGGCGATGATAGATGTTAGCCCAATAGTAATAGGCATGTGACATAGTTCTATCCCTACTGTACTTTGGAGAGGAATTGAAGCATGCACCTAGTAAATCCACACATTTGAAGGGCTGGCACCCCTTCCTATTGCAAAAGCCTCCAACCCAAACCAGGTGCCTTTTACCTTCAAGTCAGATATAGAGTGAGGTCATATGCCTATGAGGGAGGAAAAATAAATCGTGTAAACTCAAAAGAGTAGGTGCGGGACCTTAAAGAGTTTGTCATGGAGTCTGATCTATCCCACCACCCTACAGCGAGCTTGAGTGCCACCTCTTATCCTACGAGAGCCACCCACAGCTTGTGAGTCTTTGTAGGGCCAATTGAGGTAAAGGTGTTCTACTCCAAAAGGCATGAAACTTTCCAACCCAATTGAGGGCAAATAAACAAAAATCCCAACAAATAAAAGTCATAGTTGATCAATAAAACATGTTTACCTAGTTAGGAAATAGCTTCACCCGTCATCCATCACCACCATTACCTTGCTTGCCGCAGTCTTTCTACTTGCATTTCACATTGCATTATGGAGTTTCGTTGAGCCTCTCTAATTAGGGACATTTCAGCTACACTATGGTCAAAGTGCACGTACAACGAGTGCACAAGCTATACAAGCTTATAGAATCAGCAGCATTAGCAATAATCTCCCTACGATCAACCAAGTTCCACTAGCACTACTTGGGGAATGTTCGGTGATTGTACAGACAGGGACAGAATTTCCAGAGCACTAGCACCCAGACCCCCATGTTATTTGGTAGCTTGACTCGATACCAGAAGCACCTATTTAGTCTTGACTACAACAACCGCATCTGGAAGTCAATTCTGTTCACCAAGAGGATGTTAACTGTTCTTTGGATAGAACCCATGCATCAGGCACTTCACGAGGCATAGACTCACGACTTATGGTTTAGAGAGTCTACACCAGGATCTCCAGCCAGGCTATCTGGACTGTTATGAGAAAATGCAGTGTACGATCGTGCTTCCAGCATAGCAGTCAAGTGCATATTCCTCTAAGGGAGTGACAATCACTACGACTACAATGCTTACAGAGCCACAACCACAAGCAACATCCCTAATCGTAGAGTGTTAGTTTACAGTCCAACAAGCCACAGATGCCCACTTCCCTCAGAAATGTTAGGGATGAGCAGTGAAATTCCAACAGAATCTGCGAACAGCATCAATTCAAAGCAGTCACGGTTCAGGGTGCGCCCACAAGCAAGTACTTCCTAGCAAACTTTTGTTGGCTAAACCAGTTGTCTAGGCCCCCCCAGCTTTCTTTTGTTCCCTTCTTTCAGCAACATCCTTAGTGTTCCGATACCAGGGGCATGTCAGCTGTCTTTTGGTATTAATCTCTTAATACTAGGGGCATGTTAATTGCCTTTTGGTATTATCTCTTGATACAAGGGGCATATCAGCTGTCTTTTGGTATTAGCCTCCAGATACCAGGAGCATGTTAGCTACCTTTTGGTATTTTTTCTCTTGATGTCAATATCATGTCAATGGCCCTTTTTATGTCCTCCTTCCAAACCATCACTGATTGCTTCTCGGTTGGCGAGTTCGCTTTTCTAGCTTCTCAAACCATCACCGCCTGCTTCTCGGATGATGTGTTCGCTTTTTAGCTTTTCAAACCATCCCCGATTGCTTCTCGGATGATGTGTTTGTTTATCCTCCTTCCTAACCATCACCACCTACTTCTCGGATGATGTGCTCGTTTATCAAGTCTTCCGAACCATCATCGACTACCTCTTGGTTGGCAAGTTCGCTTTTCTAGCTTTCCAAACAGTCACCAACTACTTCTCGGTTGGCATGTTTGCCTTTTCAGCTTTTCGAACCGTCATCGGCTGCTTCTCGGTTGACGTGTTCGCTTTTCTGCCCTTTGAACCATCACCAACTACTTCTTGGTTGATGTGTTCGCCTATCCTCCTCCCGAACCGTCACTGACTGCTTCTCGGTTGACGTGTTCACTTTTCAGCCCTTCGAACCATCACTGACTATTTCTCGGTTGATGTGTTTGCCTATCCTCCTCCCGAACCTTCACTGACTGCTTCTCGATTGACGATTCACTTTTCTTCCCGTCGAACCATCACTGACTGCTTCTCGGTTGATGTGTTTGCCTATCCTCCTCTTGAACCGTCACCGACTGCTTTTCGGTTGATGTGTTCGCTTTTCTAACCTTCAAACCATCACTGATTGCTTCTCGATTGATGTGTTCTCTTATGCTCCTCCCTAACCGTCACTGACTGCTTCTCAATTGATGTGTTCGCTTTTCTGCCCTTCGAACCATCATTGACTGCTTCTCAGTTGATGTGTTTACCTATCCTCCTCCTGAACCGTCTTTGATTACTTCTCGGTTGGCATGTTCGCTTTTCTGCCTTCTGAATCATCACCACTTGCTTCTCAGATGATGTGCTAGTTTATCCAGTCTTTCAAACCATCACCAACTATCTCTCCGTTGGCGAGTTAACTTTTCCAGCTTTCCGAATTGTCACCGACTGCTTCAAGGTTGGCATGTTCGCTTTTTCAGCTTTTTGAACTGTCACCGGCTGCTTCTCGATTGACGTGTTCGCTTTTCTTCATTCCGAACCATCACTGCCTGCTTCTCAGATGATGTGTTTGTTTTTCCATCTTTTTGAACTGTCACCGACTGCTTCTCGATTGGCTTGTTCGCTTTCTCAGCTTTTTGAACCATCGCCGACTGCTTCTCGGATGATGTGTTCGTTTATCCTCCTTCCAAACCATCACCGCCTACTTCTTGGATGATGTGCTCGTGTATCTAGCCTTCGAAACCATCACTGATTGCTTCTTAGTTGGTGAGTTCACTTTTCTAGCCTTTTGAACTGCCACCGACTACTTCTTGGTTGACGAGTTCGCTTTCCAGCCTTCCGAACTGTCACTGACTGCTTCTTGGTTGGCGAGTTTACTTTTCTAGCCTTCCAAACTATCACTGGCTGCCTTCCGGTTGACAAGTTTGTCTAATCCTGCTTTTTGAACTATCACCGACTGCTTCTCAATTAACGAGTTTGTTTATCCTACCTTCTGGACCCATCATCGACTACTTCTCGGTTGACAGATTTGCTTTTTTGCTTTGTTTTTTGGTACCAAGTGTGTTCTTTGGATGTTGTGTTACCTCCATCAGCGGGCTGATAACCCTAACTATCCGACAACAAGTCCGTCAACTCATCTGTGGATTGATATCCCAAACTATCCGATTGGCATCCATCAACTTGCCATTTTCGGTTGGCAGGTCCGAAACTTGCCATATCCCCTTGGGCTGATATCCTGAACTATCTAATTGGCATCCGTCAACTTACCATTTCTTGGTCGGTAAGTCCAAAACTTGCCATATCCTCTCGATTGGTAAGTCCAAAACTTGCCATATATTATCTCAATCGGTAGGTCCGAAACTTACCATGCACCATTTGATTCTTGCTCAGAGAGTTTGGAATCGATGGTGCCCCCTTTGGTCGTGCTCTAAATGGACTACACGAACCTCTTTCTTTAGGCTGGTACCCCGAACTACCCGATTGACACCCATCAAGGCGTCTATGTTTTTGGTTGACAGGTCTGGTTTCCTGTCATGCCCCCTTTCTCTTGGGTTGGTAGCCTGAACTACTCGGTGGACAACCATTACATTGTCCAGAGTGGGCTGACAACCCAGACTGTTCTGTGATAAGTCCGACAACTTATCATGCCCCTTTTCGGTTAGCAAGCATCGTGAGTCTTGTTCGATGCTTTTTTGACAGGTGTGATAACAAGTCATGTCCTTTAGGAGCTGATTGGTCGTCAACTTGTCATCCTACACTATGCATCAACATACATCATGCATTGTATGTAGCATTCATTCATGCATAGACATTCATCAACACATATTATTCATCACCAATCGCACTCACCTCAACATTAACACCAGCATTCAATGTTAGCATTCATCATTAGCATTGGAGTTCAGGTTCCAACATCGTTTTCACACTTGCATTATGCATCTAGGTTCTTGTGTCTCCATCATGAGTTTGGCATATATTTCCTGCATTGGCGTTTTGGTGGCAGGTCATGAGTTTCGATGCGTACACCGACTAAGTGGCTTACTACTAGCAGCTAACATTTTCTTACGGCTTCGGGTGGGGAGCTTATGTCAACCCTGAGCATCGGTCTCGTTTCCATTCGTCCATCGACCTCGCTCAAGGAGGGGCATCTGTAGACACCTCATTTTTGCAATATTGCATGTAGCCTCTTCTAAAGTGGACTATTGGTTGCAAAGCTCTCAATCACTTTTCCTGAAGACCAACTTGACATCCTAATCTAGTTTCATCCACAAAAACTAGCCTAAACCCTAATCCAAAACCCTAAACCTAGCCAAAACCCTAAACCTAACTTAAACCCTAAACCTATTCCAAAACCCAGAAACTAACTTAAACCTAATCCAAAACCCAAAACCTAATCCAAAACCTGAAACCTAAATCAAAACCCTAAACCTAACCCAAAACCCTAAACCCTAATCCAAAATCCTAACAACTTATAACAACCTCTAACCACCTAAACAAACCCTAACCACTTCCCACTCCACCATAACAACCCATAACAACCTATAACAACCTCTAACCATCTAAATAAACTTAACCATGTCCCACCTTCATCATAACAACCAATAACAACTTGTAACAACATCTAACTACCTACAACAACCCATAACAAACTACCCTAACAATCTAAACAACCCAACCATATAACTATATAAATAACCCCATTTGCAACTTAGAAAAGGGGGGGAAAGGGGGAAAAAGGAGAGAGAAAAAACTTGAAAATGTTTGAGAGGAGAGAAATCAAGGAGAGCTCACCAACCAGAGCAACCAGAGAAAGCTCAAAGAGGAGAAAAATCAGAGCTCAGGCTAGCTCCGGCCACATTTTCGGTGAGCTCCAATGGCCATCTCCACTGCCAACTCAGGTAAGCCCCAATCAGAGCTCAATTTCATTCCAATTCAATTCCCCAAGTCCTCCTCAACCTTCCTGAGTTGATTCCAATAAAGCCAGGTAGCTTCCTTGGCCAGAATCAGAAGTTTTTGGGTCGCAGGATTAGATTTTTCAACAGGAGAGGTGAGTGTAAATAGGTTAGTCTTGATCCCATCGTGCTCCTCCTCCACTCTGGAAGCTTTTCCTTCACCATAGACGTCGCTAGAGGAGAGTCGTCGGATGCAGCCTCGTCGTCGTCGAAGAAGACGACCCTTGGAAGGGATCGACCGAGCACCTCCCGCCTCACAACACCCCTCCGACGATCGAGATGTCGTCCTCTCCTTTTCCCTTGCACTCCGGAGCCCACAGGACCCCGCATTAAAGCCCAATCGTGTCCTGCAGTCGTCATCACAAGAGTCGTCATAGGGCATGATCGGGAGGAGAGGAAGCAATGCCGTTCTTGCCCCCAAGCAATGGGAAACACTCCTCTCCGCACCATCAAGCCTCTAGAAGCTCAGAACCACCACTCCAGCACCTCTAGTGGCCCTTTCTTCCCCGTCACTATCGTCAGAGTCGCGACGCCGACGAGTGAGGTAGGGAAGGGACGCCTGCGAGTGAGGTAGGGAAGAGACCTGGACCATTGAGCGCCCAATCTAAGCCATTAGATCTCCCCCTCTTTCTTCCCTCTTGCTCATAGTGTGCTTGGATTCCAGATCAGGCATCGGGGAAGCCGTGAATGGCATCCCAGATGGCCGTCGTCGGCGAGGTTCTGTCACCAGCGGCCGTCGTTCCTTTTTTTTTTTTAACTTCTTTTTCTTTTCTTTTCTTGCAACCATGTCCTTTTATTTTGCATTCAAGCCACTGCATTAGTTTTTTAATCATTTTTAATAATGTTTAGTTTTGTAAAATTGCAATGTGATCCTCATGATTTCCTTTTAATATTTTTCAGGCTTTAATTTTGGCATAAAATCCTTTGATTTTTTTTCATTCATTTTAAGTCCATAATTTGCACAAAAAACCCTGAACTTCATTAAAATTGTTCTGAATGCATGATTTTTCTGGTGCATTTGCAAATCTAACCCTGTAGATTCAAAGTTTTACTCAAATGTCCACAGAATTTCTTTTTAAACCTAGAACTTTACTAAATTTGCACTGAATGCATGTTTTTATGGCATATTTGCAAATTAGTTCCTGGAAGTTCATATTTTCAACCATGAGTCCATTATTTTGCACTTTTAACGCTGAATTTATTCAAATTAGCATTTGTAACCGTGCCCTGGCCTAGAGGGGTCCGACATGGAGTCGTGCTAGAGGGGAGGGGGCCACAGCCATGCCAAGATGGCGAAGGCGAGAGATGGGATGGAAACGAAAATGAAAAGGAGTTGCCACCTAGTCTTTTAAGGGAAGGACGAGGAAAACCACAAACAAATCACTAAAAGTGAAGGAATGAGATGCAAACATGAAAGCCAGATGTCTACCAACTAGAGGATGGGTAAGGATTCCTATTACGCATGGGGAAGGTGTTAGGCACCCCCGTACACTTGAGAAACTCGGTCTTTCTAGTCTGATTCGCTTGATAGAGGCTAAATGAAAGCTTGCTATGCCTAGATTGTGTTCTAACCATGCTGATACGAATGCCAAAACAAGGTTGGATGGAGGTGTAAGAGGGTACACGAAAACTGCGAAGAAATCCTCATGAAATGATGAAATCACAAAGTATGAAACAACGAAGAAAATCACATGAAATGACAGTTTCTGGCGAGAAAGGATCAAAACATCATACAAATCTCAAGAGTGTCAAAATTGCAACTGACTCAAGTCATTAGAATCAAAGAAAGCATTGCAGAAATCGAGGTGGGAAAACTACAAAGAAGTCCACGGAAAACTGTGACATGTGAAGAAATTCACATAAAATGACAATGTTTTTGTAAAGAATGGTTATGAAAACTATATCGAGGTCAAGGGGATCAAAAATGCGACAGACTTAAACCATTAGGAATGCAGAAAACACCAAAGAGATCCAAACAGACAAATTGCAAAGAAATCTTCGTAAAATAGGCAAATGGTGAGATGAGAAGAAAATCACATAAAATGACGATGTTTTTGAAAAGAATTGTCCAAAAAACCATACCTAGGTCAAAAGGACAGAAAGTGGAGTCAACCCAAGTCATAGGAATCTTGGAAAAGGTCATGAAAATCACAAAGGGAAAATAATCCGTGGTAGGGCCAATGTCAACCATCAGGCTTGTTAATATACGCCCTTGGGCGATGAAATCCAAGTCAAATCGAAAAAAATTCGAAAACATAGAATAAAGATAGTCAAATCAAATATCAGATGAAGGAACTCGAAAACAGAAGAGAGAAAAATCCACGGAAGAATGCATGAAATGTAGACTTATCCAAAAAAGAGGGACCGATGTACAAATATAGCAAAAAACTATGTAAAATGCATGGAAATGTAACCAAATGGGTAAAGACACTAAGGAATGCTTTGGAGAAAGGTTATGCATGACTTAGTGTAATAACAGACACATGTGCATGAATTGATGACACAGGGGCAATTTGGTCATTCCAGTGATTAAATGTGATGAATGCATGCATGGTCTAAGGAATGCCAAAATGTATGAAAAATGTCAGGAAAGAAGAAAACATGCAAAAGAAAAGGTCTTGAAACAAATAAAACAATGTAAAAACAATAAAGGACAGGTATAGAGACCAAAACATAAAATTTACAAAAAGGGATGAAAACCTGGATCAAAATGCACTCAGAAACTTCTATCCTGGTGTATAGATGATGGATTAAAGGAAAATATGACACTAGGATGTAAGAATTGTACTCAGATAATTCTTTAAAAACTCAAGGTCTAATGTGCAAAATTCACAGAAAGAGAAAGTTCATGGTTAAAAATGTGTTTAAAAAGTTTTATCTTGATACTAGGATGTAAGATTTAAAGAAAATGTGCCTATGTGATGTGACATGTGTGAAAATTATACATTTGACAATTTCTTGAAAACCTAGGGTTTACTATGCAAAATTCCCACATAGGATGCAAACCTGACAAAAATGTGAAATCAAATGTTCATTTATATTTCAAACATGGTTTTTTGTGGAAAACATTATTCAAGTGATGATTTTACATGTACATGTGATCAATTAATGTGAAACATATTAAAATGTGATTTAAAAGGCAATAAAAACTATCATTAATGATTTAAGAAAGTCTCAAGGACCTAGATGTAAATTTTACTATCTAAAAAAACATTATATTGAATTCATGGACTGATTTGCAAAATTTCAGGACCAAAATGTGAAAAAGCTTATGATTTTTACATGATCAATGTAATTAGGGATAATTTTAAGGTCTAAAATGTAAATTGTACAAAGGAAACTCTTTTCAAAAACTCTAGGGGCTAAATGCAAAATGTCAGGACTTACATGCAAAGAAAACATGATCTCAGGAGCATAAGTGTGGTAAAACATGCATGAATAGGACTGAAATACAATTAAAAGTTAAACAAGGAAAAATGTGAAATATTTACAATACAATTTTAAAATAAAGAAACTCAAGGGTCGCAAAATAAATGTTTAGGACTCATTTGCAAAGAAAACATGAATATAGGGGTCTAACTGTGAAGAAACAAACATACATGGGATTAAAAATGAAATTAAAACTTAAACAGGACAAAACATGCAATATTTACAAAAATAATGAAAGAATGAAACTTATTTAAATCTTCAGGGGCTTAAACACAAAACTACAGGACCTAAATGTAATAAAAAAGGACCTGGATGTAAGAAAAGACCTAGATGTAAGGAAAAAGGACTTGGATGCAAGATAAAATGACCTAAAAGAAATTCCAGGGACCTATATGTAATGATAATTAGGACCTATGTGTAATTATTAAAACTTAAAATAAAAATTCCTAAATCTAATTTATTTCGAAGATTGCCGATGGATCACTGGTGATCCCTCTCTGGCGCGAACTCTGGCGAGCCCCCAACAACGGGAAGGTGGCGGTGGTGGTCAGAGAAGCAAAGGGACTTCACGGCAGACATCTCCGGGGTTGTGGGCTGGACTAGGGAGGCCTGAGAGGCCTCCCCCACCTCGAGCTCTGATGAGCGGCAGTCGACGTCGGAGAAGATGATGGCGGAGGCTTCTGGAGGTGGTGCGAAGGCTAGGTTGTCTCGGCGAGCATCGGGGAACCTCCAAGGAAGCACGGCGGGGCTGTGGAACGTCGTGGAAGAAGCTGGAATGGCATGGGGCGATTCCCCCGCCGTAGGCTTCGGTGAGGCGTTCCATCGACGTCGAGGAGAGGCTACAGCGGCAGAGGGGTGCGGAAAACTATTAAGGAAGCTCCGAGGGTCCGCAGCGGTGGTCCTAGAGGTTGTGCGGTGGTCTGGGGACCCTCTGACCACCCCGCCCACTAGGTTCACCGACGATGACTCCAGTCATCTTCCATGGCGACGGCGAGCGGTGCTTCGTCTACTTGGGCCTCCTCGAGGCTAACCGTGAGCTTGGCGAGCAAGGAGGAAAAGGGAGGAGAGGAGGGGGGTGTCGGGACATCTTCCCGAGCCAAGAGGCCACTGGCCACACCTCTAGTGGTGAACCCACCACCGAAGCAAAAGGGGACGGCACATTTGGAGGCTATCTTTGGAAGAACACGACCAGGAGGCTAGGGAACGACTCTGTAGGCCAAGAGGGGTATTGAATTGAAGCTAATGATGGCAAGAACATACTTGGAACGATCTGGCTGTTCTCCGGCGACGGCAACGGTGCTCCAGCGTGATGCTCTGGTTGCGTTCCAGAAGGGCTCTAAAGGTGAGAAATTGGTTTGGTGGTTTTGAGGCTCAAGATGGGGAGGTCTCTCAGGATTTCTCCTCTCTCCGGCGATCTCAGTTCTTCTCCTCCCCTCTCTGTGATGCAGTTCAGTTCAGTTGCTCACCCCCTCTCTAGGTGGTTTCTCGAGCTTCTTAAGTGGTGGAAGAAGTGGTAATCGCTGGTGATGGCAGTTGGGCAAACGTGGGAGTGAGGGAGATGGGGAGATGGTGCGGGAAAGAAGAAGACTGTAGATTTATCTTTTGCATTTCCTAAGTTTTAAATGAAAATGTGGTTTGGGTTGTGAGTGGGCCTGGCAGTTGGACTTTTGTTGCTTTTGTCTTGTTTTCTTTTTTTCTAGTTTTGATTTTGGTTTTTTAATTATGATTTTGTTTATGATTTGATTTTCTTTTTTAGGTTTTTAATTAAGTTTATGATTTTAATTAAGTTTTGATTTTGTAATTTTGAAGTTTAATTGTTTTTAAATTAGGGTTTTTAGGGGTCTGAATTTGAGTTCAATTACATGATTTTAAGTTAGGGTTATTTGGGATTAATTAAATGATTTAGGGTTTTTAGGATTTTAATCATTTTAGGTTTTTTGTGATTTAATTAATTTAAGGTTTTTTGTGATTTAATTAATTTGGGGTTTTTGTGATTTAATTTGTTGGTTTAAGGTTGGGATTTTCAGGATTTTAATTATTTTAGGGGTTTTTAGGGTTTTTGGATTTAAATTAAAGTTTTTAGCTTAAATTAGGGTTTTTTAGATTTTAATTAAAGATTTTGAAGCTTAATTAGGGTTTTTTAGCTTTACTTGGAATTTTGAGTTCTAACTTAGGGTTTCTAGATTTTTATCATGGTTTTTTGTTTAATTAGATTTTTTTTTTTAGATTTCATTTAAAGGGTTTTTTAGTTTAATTGGGTTTTTTGGGTTTTAATTGGGGTTTTTTTTTGGATTTAATTTAGGTTTCCTTTGAAATTAAATGGATTAAAGTGGTTTAAAATGGATTTTATTTGATTTTGACTTTAATTAGGGTTTTTACTTGGTTAATTTGGAATTTAAGTGGATTTAAGTGAATTTCGTTTAATTTGGTTTTTAATTAGAATTCTTCTTAATTAATTAGGGTTTTAGTTGGATTTAGGTGGATTTTGGTTAATTTTGATTTTAATGAGTGGTTTTTCTTGATTAATTAGGGTTTTAAACGTTTTTAGGTGAATTTGGTGGATTTTCATTTTAATTAGTGGTTTTTGCTTGGATTAAGTTAGAGTGGGCTTGTGTGGGCCTAGTGGCCTTGAGTGGGTCTAGTGGGCTTGTGTGGGCCTAATAGGCTTGTGTAGGCTTATGTCGGCTTGTGTGGGCTTGAGGGTTTAGGGTTTTGATGGAGTTAGGGTTTAGGGTTGGTGGTTGCAACTAGAGCATCTTCCAAAGGAGCCTGCTGTCAAGTGACTGCAAAATCAGGGTGTCTACAGCATTAAACACATGTTTTGCTAACAAAATTGCAGGTTAGCCCTAGGAATCCAAATTTTATGAAAAATGCACAGTTTTACACATTTAACCCCCAATTTCATTAAAATTGCATAAAATGTGTTTGCTTTAACATTTTAGCTAGTTTAGCCCTGGAATCTCAGCCTTTACTCAAGAGCATGTAATTTTTACACAAAGACCCCTAGAAATTTACATATTTCACCCATACTTTCATTTTTTACATTTTGTTCCCCTTTACCCTGCATATATCCTCATACTTACTTGGTTTTCACATATTTCCTGGATTTCTTATGATTTTCATGATTTTGATTTGACTTGGATTTTATCGCCCGAGGGTGTTGTAACCATGTCGGCGATAGCCTCGTGAGTGTCGCAAAAGGCCAAATGCACGAGGGTCGGCAAAGTCACGGCAAAACAATAAAAAGAAAATGAAAAAAATGCAAGAGTCGCCACCTAATCTACATGAAAACGGGAGACGTGGAAAACCGTTTTAAAACATTTAAAACCATGCCATAAAACCAAAGTTCAACATGAACCATGAAAATGGGTAAGGATCCCTGTTACGCAAGAGGAAGGCATTAGGCACCCTCGTGCGCCCGAAAAATCGATCTTTCATGGGCTTTCGTTTACTTATATGGAATGTTGGCTTTTCAGCCTGTTTCTGTACGCCCAAGGGCGATATGCAATGCAACTCTATATGTAAGTGGTGCCATATGCTAAACATGGGTGGAGGGACTGTAGGATGTGTCATAATGCTCAGAAAGGTCACCCGAGTGGTGGATCAAACACTGGTGCAAAGATATTGCATGGATATAACCACGAATCCAACGATATCAGGTGGCTAACGTCCTCGCTTTGCTATATGCAAAACCTATGCTACCATGCACAAAATTGGATGAAAACAGACTGGAGTCATCTTGAGATATCCAGAAAGACACCCAAAGAAAACCAATGGCAAAGAAAACCTGATATCATGCTAAATACCATGCCAAAAGCTATTGTGTGCAGTGAAAACAGGTAGGTGCGCTTATGTGGTGCGCCACCTATGTGCGCCTATGTGGTGCACTACCTATGTGCGTCTATGAATTTGCAGATCAGACAATAAGCCAGACTAATGTGCCAGTGAAGTGATATAAAACCTTGCAAACATGCATAAAATTATCTGAAAACATATCATGGACTTCTAAAACACCTGATCACAGGTGAATGAGTTTCCCCCTCTTCCACAAGGTCATAAAGGAAAGAGGAAACCCAAGACATCAAGATATTGGTCTCGTGCTCAATGGCAATATGCCTCACACAAGACCACACAACTCCTATACTAAATAAAGGCAATGGGTTTCAGCCATGCTACCCAGTCCTGCATCATGAACCGTTGCATTTGAACTCTCCAAACAAGAGTCCAGCTTATTGCCCTAGTGGCAGGCTGACTACACTAGATGCAAAACTAAAACAAACAGTGCTATTATATGTTGAAATGATGCATAAATGATCATGATATATCAGAGAACAAATATCAGAAAAATGAAAGTCCAGGACAATCGGAATAGCATGCAGATCATGATGCAAAGTTGGTTGCTTGCACCCTGTGACCAGGCTGGTGCGCCAGCTAGGTGTGCCCATCTGGTGTGCCAGGTTGGTGCACCCTAGATACTCTGTTTCAGACTGCAGTCTGATCTTAGAGCTTGGACCAGATGTATGCAACTAACTAGGCTATTGACTACCCAAAACCTCTTATCACTCTCTCTTCAAGCCATGCATATTCATAGATCACAAAGACTACAGTTACTGTTTATGAGTTTTATGATTCATACAGTGATTTAATTGACTCAAGGATCATGCGGAAAAGATAAAACATGTAAAAAGGATGCATTACAGTTCATGTTCCATAGCATGCGATTACATAAGACTATGATTCATTATTAACACACCGTGCTAAATTTATCATGACAAAGAATCAATGGACATATAAGGGAGCATCATGAATATCCAAAATCACAGAAAGGCACGAGAGCACATCTATGTATACAAAATATCAGTTTAGTTGCAGGGTTTTACCTAGAATGTTAAGTAAAATCTAAGTCTACGTTTGGTACGCTGGAATGCAAATAGACAGGAATGGAATGAACTTTGGAATGGAATTTGGAATGGAATAATTTTATTCAATTCCAGTGTTTGGTACGTAAGGAATTGTATAGTCGAATTGACAGATAATTCCTTTCCACTGTTTGGTATATAAGAACAGGAATGGAATGAAATACAATATTTGAAAGATTAATAATTACATATTAATCTGAAAAATAATAAAATAACTTTTTTCCCCATATAAGTAAAATAAATTCATGTTTACAGTTAATAATTGAAACAATAATTCCACAATAAATTCATATTTTCATGATAAAAATGATAAATTCAAGT
>JAMKQA010012887.1:0-34358 GCA_024699735.1 Posidonia australis
TCGGCCCGCCGGATAGGCCCAGTTCGGCCCGCGCTGTGCGCGGGAAATGGCCGTCGGCCCGTGGGCCCAGCCCGGATGTGGGCCATGGGCCGTGCCGGGCCCATGGCTTGTTGCGGCCGGCCCGGCCCGTTTTCCATGTCTAGGTCCGGCGACTTAACAACCCATTTCTCTGTGTAATAGAACCAACAAACCACCTAACAGAACTCTTCAACCAACTAACTAACTCTCCAACAAACTAACAACCTCTAACAGACTAATGAGCTATTGTCCTCCATGCTCCTTATGTCCCCTTGCGCACCGACAGAGACCAACGGCAGTCCAAGCTTGCAACGGTACATCCAGCGACTCTAGCTTGCGGAGGCTCGAGCTTGGCCAGGGCTGCTACTGGGTGATATGGTGAGATGGGTTGGAGAAGATGGGAGAAAAGGATGGGCTGTAGATGTGGCTGGATTTGTGAGAAGAGAGGGGAGAAGGAATGGGTGTTGGGTTGGAAGAAAAAAGAGAAGAAAATGGCTGAATTGTTGCATTGTGGGCCTTTATGGGCCAAAGTAGGCTTTCATGGGCCCAAGTGGGCTTTGGGGAGCTAAATGGGCCTTGGTGGGCCTATGTGGCCTTTGTGGGCCTAAGTAGGCTTTCATGGGCCTTGATGGCCTAAATGAGCCTAAATGGGTCTAATGGATCTACTTGTGGTTAACAACCCAGCCATCACACTTTCATCCTGCAAAATTGGGAAATTGGGGTGTCTACAGCAATAAATGAAAATTTATTTATAAAATAGTCACACCTCTCGGAACTAAATCAGAAATAAAAACAAACTTTTTAAACGAAGAATAGGATAACAATATATACAAAATCCAAATTCCATATAATGCAGTAAAGTTGCACCATGTAAATAGCAATGAACCACAATATGACGATCAAGCTGTCCATTGTGACCATTGATTGAATAGGGTGATAGGCTATATAGAACTTACTTGATGTCGTCAAATAGTTGATCTAGATGTGAAAGTGTTCCTCTGATGTATATCCTCATAGCCATCACCTTTGCTCCTATAAAGAAATTTTCTCATGGCAAGAGAAATAGAAAAGTTGTTTTATGATTATGTGTTAAAATCCTAGAGAGATCTCCCTTATATAGCATACTCTATAGTTGTATAATAATATCCCTCATATATCACTTAATCTAATGTGTCTCAGAAGTGGATTAACCCACTAATCAAGTTGGTTAAATTACATAAGTTAGACATTTGGACTTAGGTTCAACAATCTCCTACTTCACTTATCCAATTCACTTTATGCTTGACAAAACCTTTAATGAAGTAACCACTTTCCAATTACTTAATAAGACATATTAACCTTTATTAAAAAATAACAAGCCTTATAAATACTAGTCATAGCGGTAGTACATGGTCAAAATGTATGACCCTTTCATGTACTAAGATATGCAAAATTGAAGTTACAATTGAACACTTTATGTAGTAATCAATACTTTATGAATAAACTTACAAATTTCATGGCAACAAAAGTAAAGTTTATTCTATTTAATTTATCTAACAATAAAACAATAGTTCAATAAACAAAATAAGATCTACTAAACAAAGATCATCAAAACAAGTGTAATATCACATAATACATCAGTGTCTAAACTATCAAAGCAAAACCTCAAAAGAACTGATTAAATCTATCTTTAGCATATGTTCACTATAGGTACTAGAAGGAAATGTCTTTGTAAAAAGATCAATTAGCATTGAATCAGTTCTAACATGCTCGATAGATATCAAATAATCTCTAATTCTCTCCTCTACAATAAAAAAACTTGACCTCTATATGCTTGCATGTACTAGAGTTCTTGTTGTTATTAGAGAATTTAATTGCCACCCCATTATCATAATATATTCTTATGTGTATCATTACAGAGCCCATGACTTTTAAATATGTGATAAAGTTATGTATCCAAATAGCTTGCAAAGATGTCATATAGCAAGTTACATTCTCAACTTCCATGGTAAAAGCAACAACTGTCTTCTGTTTGGTACTCACCCATGAGACAACTCCTTCAGCAAGTAATAAAATATATCCTAAAATGGATTTTCTTGTATCAACATACTCAGCAAAATTTGAGTCAAAGAATCCCATGACCTCTAGTTGATCTGATTGTCTGTATGTGAACATGATCTTTAGTTTCTTGTAGATATCTCAAAACCTTCTTTGTAACTTACCAATGTGAAAGTCCTGAATCACTTTGATATCTTCTAAAATACCCAATGACAAAAGCTAAATCTGGTTGAGTACATAATTATGCATAATTGAGACACCTAACTATTACAACATATGATTTATCCTTCATTGCAACTCTTTTTGAATCCAATCGAGGTCCTTGCAATTTTTTTAGTTTATCACTTTTTACAATCAGTGTCTTACCAGGAGCAAAATTTTCCATTGAAAACCTTTTTTAACACACTTGATATGTAAGACTTTTGAAACAGTCTGAGTATGCCTAAAGACCTGTTACGGTGAATTTATATCCTAATAACATAATAAACTTCACCTATGTCTTTCATATCAAAGTTGTTAAATAGAAAATCTTTAGTCTCCTTTAATAAACTAAGACTTGTACTTGCAAGTGACATATCATCTACATACAGGACAAGCATAATCCATTTGCTCCCACTTTCCTTTAAGTATATACATTGATCAATAATATTTTCTTTAAATCCAAAGGATATGATAGCTTCATTAAATTTGAAATACCATTGTCTAGAAACTTGCTTAAGCTCGTATATATTATTTTTTTAACTTGCAAACCATATGTTCTTTTCCTTTAATCTTAAAACCTTGAGATTGTTACATGTATACTTTTTCCCCTAATTCGTCATTCAAGAAAGTTGTTTTCACATCCATCTAATATAGCTCTAAATCAAAATGAGCTACTAAAGTCATGTGTAATGCTCTGGAATGGCACTATGAAATTAGCATCCGTTCTACCCAAATAAATAAATGAGGAATACTAATTATTAAAAAGCAATTCTAATTAACTACCACCCATAACCTATGTGCAGTAGTGGCTCCGAACACGTACACCAGGACTAGACTACACCTCAACTATGCACCTGAAACAACACATCAAAATAAAAGGCATGAATGACCTCTAAGTCACCTAGTACGTGTCCACCAGAAAAACAACGGAAAAACTCGAAAAACTACAATATTGGTCCTCAAACTTGAATAGATATCTTAAAACTTTTCATAAATCTTCCAAGAAATTCTCTTTCTAAACATGCTTTTCACAAACATTTTCCTCTTTAAAATCTCATGCTTTTTCAAACCTCTTTTGTGCATTTCAAGCTCTCGACTAGATTCCAACTCAAAACACAAAACGGTATAAAGTACAAATCATAATCACCTCTTGGCTAGAACTAGTCTTAAAACACAAGTCTCATCTTAGCTAGAATCTAGCTAAAACCATGAGTCAAAACCTAGCTCAATTCTAACTTAAAACCAAGCATACGACTCAAATTTGGGAACTCATAATGACAGCTTGGCCAAAGGTGACCTAGTCATAAGCATTCGGCAAGGCACCAACCCACCTCTTGCACTGCCACTATGAAAGTTCTCGTACGGACATACCACCGTTCCGACCAATGGACCTTAATTTATCTATTTCTTTTCTCAGTACACGAAGATGCGTTCTTCCAACGCCTCTATGGTATTTGGACGCCCAGGCTATCTTTCCCAGGCCCAACCAACACTGGTCTCTCTCTAGATATCTAGTTTCTTTCACTCGGGTCCCTACCTCAGAATCCACATTTTTCGGACGATAATCGTTACCACATGGGTCACAACCCTCTAGCCACCACCCTACCACTATGTGGACTCTCACAAAAATCTCAGAAATCTTTTTTAAAAATATACAACTTCCTTTTAAAACTAATTTCTAATCATTTTTCATTACAGGAATTACTTCCAAGAATTCCAACTAAAAACACAAGGATTTCCATGAAAACATTATATAAATACATGATATTAATAATCATTTAAAAATCCATTTTATTATTGCGGGAAATGACCTAGAGCTTGGTTCGACATGCCAACCTAGTTTGATATGCCAAAATTCCCAGATTCAGCATACTGAACCAATTCAGTATGTCGATTCAGGTGATTTCTGAACAATGAAATCTACCCTATATCCGTCATTTCTCGAAATTGAGACCCTAGACAGACCCATTTCTGGTGAACCACAAATCCTGTAAAAATCCTCAAACCAAGCATTCCACGAGTACTTTCATTTGGGACAAATTTCATCAAAAATCATGGAATGTAGCTCAAGTTACGAAAATCAAAAGCCAAAGAACACATATAAATCCATTGTAGCATGAAATTAGAAATTCCTATGAAAAATCTTCCAAAATCTCTAGCAAATCACGAAAAATTGATGGATCCATCTAAAACTCTTAGATATATGCCATATCAACCATTTTCATGGATTTAAATCAAGATTTCATCATTAATCTAAGAATTAAACTTAGGAGAAACAGAGGAAAACGGGAAAAGGGTGGGACGCATATCGAAAGTGGTTTTCTGACGATCCCTCAAACCTCCGGTGGACTCTCCTCTCTCCAATGAGCTTCTTCTCCTCCGGTGACTACTCTTGTAACACCCTTAAAATTCATTTTGTAATTATTTACATTTTAATGAATTTATTCCTAGACGAGTGTTACTGTTCTGAAGCCCGTTTATGTGATTTTGTGATCTTAGGTTTAGGGCTCATGGACCTGCTTTTGTTTGCGTGTCCCTATGCTTGATTGGCATTGTGCTTGTGGGCTCCTGTGTGGGGCTTGCATTTGTGGACCGGTTGGTGGGAGTGAGTTGGTGCGGGTGGATTGCTGGTTCGTATGGAAGGCTGATGGTTGCACTATGCATGCATGCATGCAGCTACCACCACTTGCGCGTATTTATAGTTGTGGCCATTAACCTCCTCCTTCACATCTTTCCTCCCCTTTTCCTGTTTCACCGTCCTCCTCCTTGCGAACACCACCTCCCTCTCTCCTTTCCCCCACTCGCTCTCCCCTACTCACTCCAGCCCTCCCTCACTCACCCGTCCTTCTCTCCCGTCTCTCCCCCATCTCCTCCCTTGTTTTCTCCCCCCTGTTTGGCATGCTCGAGGGTCAGCGACAGCGTGCAGCGGCTCCTGGAGGTGTGTGGAGCTCCGATGCGGTGTCCCTAAGGTCGCAGAGTGGTCGAGGACACCTGGAGTCACTAGAGTTGGCCGGAGATCGGAGTTGGATCGTCGAGGAACTTGTTTCAGGTACGCACCTCCAAACCAAAGTGTAGAAAGCATGAAATTTGTAGAAAATGATAGGAATGTATGAAATCTAGATAAATTTACATTCCTAAAATTTATTGTGAATTTTTGAGGATTTATGGAGGCATTTATGGCATTTTATGGTTGTTGTTGTAGTTTGGGTCCTTTTGACCTTTCTGCCTTTGCGAATTTATATCTTGCTGTGTGATGGATGGATTTTGGTTTTGTTTGTATGGATTTAGAATAGACTCCAGCGTCTACAACATATGTTTTAGTTGGATTTTTGCAGTGTTTGTTTTGGGGTTTGTCCCAAGGTCCTATTTTAGGCGATTTCAAAAGTTGAGTTTTGGACCGTTTTCAGGAATCACAGAAATCGACATACCGAAGTCGAAAGGCATACCAAATCAGTGATTTTTGGTATACCGAACCTTTTCGGAATGCCAATTCTTTGTCAGTTTTGGTCCTCTGGTCGATTTGGTCTGTTGAATCTCTCTGGTTGACCAATCCAGGAAATTTAGGCATACTGAACCCATTTCGTCATACCAAATCAGGGTCCAACTGTTTTATAAAGTGTGTTTTTCGTGGTTTTTCGGATTGCTTTGCTTTGCCCATTTGAGATGGGATTGTGGGCCGTCAGAGGTGGTCTCATGGGATAGTGCTGTTTTGCCTAGGTTTTGAAAGAGTTTCAAAGATATAAAATGATTTTGGAAAAATGGTTTTAAAAGAGCTCATTTTGGAGATAGTTTTCCTAGTTTTCTGTGTGCGGGACGAGACACTGCGGGAACGTGTCGTCAGGACCAGGGAATGTGACGACATTCTCGAATGGTCGGGCGCTTCTCCTTTGTCGAGGTCGGAGGTCAAGATACCTGTGGCTGAGGGTCGTCAGATTTTGGAGGTATGAGACTCCCTAACTGTAGTCTCCAGGCCAAGAGTTGTGATCCACAGGTTAAGGTGTCTTGTAACATGATAGGGAGGTATGATACTCCTACTGTCGCTGTGAGCACTGAGGCTCAGGTGTTTTCGGGTGTGAAGGTATGACACTCCCTCCTAAGCACCGTGTGGAGGACCCCGTGAGGAGGCGTACCCTGTGGTAGTAATTTCCTGAGAAACAGTACTGCCTTCCCAAAGAGGGGTTGGCTCTGTGAGGATTCTCCAGGTGGGAGAATCACTAGACGGTAAACGCAACTGCACAGGGTGGTCGTCACCGTGGCAGTGCAAACGTCGTTGATAGTGCTTCAGTGGACTCCTTGTGGCCAGAGTTGATTGCCTGGTGTCGGACTTCTTGACTCACTGTGTGTGGTTTTTGCCATTGAGGACCTCGTTTGTGGTTTTGGGCTGGTAGAGCCCTGTTTACTGTTTTGGCCAGTGTGAACCGAATTTGCTTTGGTTTTTCGGCCTTATGGGCTTGATTTGTAGGATTTTAGAGAAAATGATTGTGAAATTATTTTAAAGGAAAAAATTAATATAGTTTTGGTTTTCCGCTATTTTGTGGGGTGCATGCTGGGTGACTTTCGTCATTCATGCTTGTTCTTTGTGGTTTTTGAGTTACAGGTGTAGACATGTAGTTAGATTTTTGCATAGTGTATATAGTTCGGAGTCTCGTAGCCGCACACACAGGTTCCTAGTAGTTAATATTTATGTTTAGTTTTTAATTTCCTATAATTTAATTTGTTTTAAATTATTATGGAAACTCAGAGCGTGACAACTCTCCTCTTTGAATCCCACTCTCCCTCTTTCTCTCTTTCTTTCTTTTCCTCTCATTTTCCTCTATTCTCACTCTCTTTTGTCTTTCCCCTCTCGGTCGATCGCCCCGTGCTCCTCTTATACACCTCCTCCCCTCATCGTCTTCCACCTGCCACCTATCGTCCTTCGCCGCCTAAATTCTTCAACACTAGTAGAGCATGGCAGGGCATAAAGGAAATGGTGACAAGCGTAAGGGGCGTGTTCCTACTATAGAGAGATAGCAGCAGCAAAAAAAGTTTAAGCTTTTACTGTACACTCTTTTGGCATTTCTTTTATTTTGTCTTTACACACGTACACACACATATATACAGTGTTTACAAAATGCCGCACAGTAAGGAAACTAGAGATAGATACCAATATAATCGAGGGAGTACTACAATACAAATCCACATTACGTAACAAATTATCTAAATTACAAAACACAATTTACATTTATTTTGGATAATTGGGCATAGATATTTCATCCTACCTCCCTTAAAAGGAATTTCGTCCTTGAAATTCTCTCTTAATAAAACAAGTAGGAGTACTGCGATTGAATATCTGCCTCACCCTCCCAGGTTACTTCTTTTGTGCCATGATATTGCCACTGGACATAAACTAAAGGAATGACTTTATTTCTGAAAACTTGTTCCTTTCAGTCCAGTATTTGTACGACATCCTCTACCACTAACAAGTTCCCCTGTAGCTCTTTTGGTTGCACTGGAATCACCTAGGACGCATTCCTCAAACACCTTCTCAACATGGAAACATGAAAGACGCTATACACTCTTGAGAGTTCTAGAGGTAGATCCAACTTGTACAACACTTCACCAACCTGCTTGGTGATCTAATATGGTCCGATGTAGTGAGAACTTAGCTTGCTTTGTTTACCAAACCTCGTTACTCCTTTGGTTGGTGATACTCTCTCTCTCTCTCTCTTTATGGAAAGCTACTATCTATTGCTTTTCATAAATCACAAAATTAAAGAGAGATAAAAAAATGTTTTCCCTTTTATTCTTTTAACTATCTCTTCTTTATCATCTGTCTCTCTTTATATGTGTTTGAATATGTAGAAAAAACTTTCATCCATGACTTTTATAAATCAGAAAATTATAAAAAGTGTGTGTGAGGGAGAAGGCTTTTCTTTTTCCTTTTTAATGATCAATGTTTTCTAATTTCCCTCCTTCATTAATGTCTCTAAATAAATAAATAACATAAAAAGAAAGATTGAATGAGTCAAATAATTTATCCTTTTTAATGTTTCTAGTCTTTGCATATCTTATTAAAAATAACTTTTTGTATACTTAGTCATTGTTATATTCATAAAATAATTTATAATAAATATTAAAATCGTTTTTTTCTCTCAATCACAATAGATATATGCATATTTATTAATTATAATTCTTATTTAGATCACAATCATTAAATTAAAATTTTACTAATCTAAACTTTATTTATAGAGACTACAAAAAATAAAAATTTCATATCTCAAAGTTTGTTTTTTTGTGAAATATGAATTATTTAGAATTTCCTTTTTTTCCCCCATAAGATTGTGAAACATGCACTTATTGATGTGTATTTTTTAGATCCACGTTTATAAAAACGTTATTGTGACATGCCGACGGAGGAAACCACACTCCGATGCGATCGGGATTGTATGGAGACCGGAAAGGCAACGGCGAATCCGAGGAAGGGAAGACGGCTCGAAAACACCGAAAAAAGCGATGTAAAGATAAAACATGGAGTCGCCACCTAGTTTATTTAAAATGGGAAGACAAGGAAACCGTATCGGAAAATCAAATCTTGAAACCGAATGTGAAAACGAAAGATGACTAATGCCAAATAGGTACAACACATGGATCATTGCGAATCAGAGAAAAGGTAAAGACTCCAATTATGTATGGGGAAGGTGTTAGGTACCCCCATACGCCCAACAAGTCAGTCTTTCTCGGGATTTTCGCTCGCATGCATGGTTATGTCGGCACTTGAATGTCAATTAGTGTGGTCATATGGATGATGCAAGAGAGATAAAGCTATGCGACCAAAGAAACATGATGTGTCCAAAACTAAGTGTAATCAAATCGAGAGACATAAAATAATGCAAAGGGTGTAGGTGTGGCTGGGCTAGTGGCTAAGCTGTGCCAGATTCCATCCCTGGATGACATGCACATGAATGACGTGCAAAACGAACGTGCACCCAGAACGTGCCTCCCAAAGGTGTCCCGGCAACTTGCTATTATGGCCATATCCCAGGGGCACTGGAGTACAATGTTGTAGCTATTAGGGTGTTGGAAGTCATGTATCTGGTGAGGGCTCATGCATGGGCTAAAAATCAAGAAAAACCATCTTCGTAAAAGAGAACTCAAGCGGAAAAACAAGGGATGTGAGCAAACAAAGAGCAAATGTAACGACTCCCAAATCACTACCACTAAGCCTAGCAACAAATTTTTATTTTATTATTTATTTTATTTTTATTATTAACCAACAATTACACCAATGATGTAACTAAGGCTAAGTACTCTCAACAGGAAATAAAACTAGTAAACAACAGAAATAAACTAAACTATCACTTACCTGGATCCCTGATGTGTGGTGGCGTGACTCCTCCTATATGTACTAGCAACCAACAACTACTATCCTGCACCTGCTAAAAACACACAAAACAAAGCACACGTGAGTGACCACTCAACGGTCACCCAGCATGCACCCCACCTACAACTCGACAACCTGTGCCAAGGACAACCAAGCACAGGCATCACACCTGGATGCCGACAAACCAAAAGGGCAATCCACTGATGCCCAACACACAAGCACTAGCATCCCTCTCGAACGCCACACACCAAACCAGGCAGTCTACCACTACCCAACAAGCCACAAAATCACAAAACCATGCCTTTAATACCATTTCTTTTCTTTTCCTTCCAAAACCACATGCATGCACTTTTAAAAACCTTTTATGCATGCCCGAGAAAGCTACTCTCGCCATCTTAAGCCCAAAACAACACCAAAAGCACAACTACAGAGACTCTGCTCTGCACAACATGGTCCCCATTGGACCCAAGCACACACCAAGCCACGGAGTCTCTACTCCCACAACAACAGAGCCACTGCTCCCAAACACTGCGCCTCAACAAACGCCAAAACCACGACCTCCTTTAGGCCCAGAGCCTGATTTTTCCAATCCAGGACTCCGCACAAACACAAGCACAAATAGTGTGTCGAACTACCCGACGCCAAGCAGACAACACTGGCCACAAGCAGTCCACTGAGGAGCGACCATAGTGTCTGCACTGCCACGACGTGCCACCCTGTGCAGGAGCCGCGTCGTCCCACGATTCTCTTGCCTGGAGAACCCTCAACAAAGTGAACTCCTCCTTGGGAAGGCAGTCTTGTCTCTCAGGACGCTACCAGCTACGCGGCGCGCATCCCACCCCCACTGGCCACCACAGGGTACGTCTCCTCATGACGCCCTCCACACGGTGCTCAGGAAGGAGTCTCATACCTCCACACCAGACAACATTCGAGCCTCAGTGCTCACAGCGACAGCAGGAGTATCATACCTCCCCATCATGCCACAAAACATCTAAACCCTCGGACCACAACCCTAGCCTCGAAACGATAGTCAAGGAGTATCATACCTCTAAGACTTGACGAATCTCCGCCTCAAGTATCTCGACCCCCAATGCAAATAGAAAACACTGGAAAACTCTTTCCAAAACCACTTTCAAATCTGTACTCTTTTCTTTCCAAAATTCTCTTTTGGGAAAACCCTTTTCAAAAAACCGTTAAATGTCCTTTAAAGCTCAAGCAATATTGTGCCCAACAGTGGTACGGAAACCAAAGGCCGAGAAACTACAAACAAGACACAACCTCGACAGCTCTCCTGTTAAGCCCAGGCAAAAGCACCTTAGGAGCGTCTGGGTTCACGAGCACTATGCCCAACCTACGACCACAACCCAAGAAAACACCAATAGCAAAGCAAACCCAACCAGAACTCACACGCTCTGGCGCCAAGTGTAAGACACCTACTGGCTCGTGTCCCTTGGGAGCACAGCCAGATCGGCTCAAATACCTGGAATAGTGCCACTGAATACTCCATTCAGTGCACCGCACACAAAACCACACAAATCCTAGACCTAAGGGCACTATCATTATCCCTAAAGTCCACTCTAAACCATCTGGGAAAAGAATCTACTATTTCTAAATCATTTTATCTTTTATTCTACCCATACCCTAGGTGAAATCTTGCTAATTCATTTTTAGGCAAACCCTAAACCATTCTAATGATTATCCTAATCATTTATGCCATTATGTTTATCCCCCCCAACATTAATATATATATATATCAAAACATAAGATAACTTAATGTAAGATCAGGGCCTGAATCAGTAGACTGAATTGGAATGGTCGACTGAACCTAGGCTCAGGGCACTAGATCGATAGACCGAAAAACCACTCAATCAACCGAAAACCCTTGATTCGACAGACCGAAAATGTTTGATGGACCAAACCAGAAATTTTGTCAACACCCAAGACTCCTAGAACAACAGACCGAATAAATTCGATCGACCGAACCAAGGGTTGAGGGGACAATTTGCAATAAAAAAGGCATACCGAAATAATTCGGCATGCCAAACCAGGCGACTACAGGGCAACCCAAAATGGGACCCAAAACCCAATCATGCAAACCACCAATCCAAACCATGCAAACAATATATGTTGAGATCTTCCAAACCAGACAAACAACACCCAAATCCATCAAGCAGATCTCGAGAAAACCACAGAAAACACAAAGGGAACATTATTCACCCCCAACCATAAATACGGCCATAAATGGCTCACAAATGCACAATAAATTCTATAAAATTCACTATAATTACCAGCACCCTAACATGCACCGATGGTACAAATTTGAAATCAAAATAAAATCTACGAGGTGCATACCTCCACCAAAGACGCAGCGACGCGAGACGGACGGCGATGCTCCTCCTCCAGTCACGAGCTGCTCCTCTCCTCCACACGATGATGGCGACACGGCGGCGGCTGCAACCTCCTCCTCCCCACCATCTCCCTCTCTCTCTCACAATCCCTCTCTCCCTCCCGTCTCCCCTCTCTCTCTTTACTCTCCCTCTCCCACGCGCGAGAGGAGAAGAAGAATAAGGAGGAGAAGAAGGGGTGGGGGTGGGGGTGGGGCCCTGGGAGGGAAAGAAAGAAAAGAAAGAAAGAAAGGAAAGGAAAGAGAAAGAAGGGAAGGAAAGAAAGGAAGTCGCAAGCACGAAACCAAACCACGTGACCTTCCACGTCCACGTGACTTGTGCCACCAGAGATCCGCCACCAAACCTCCACGGCCCAAGAGAAACCACAAAACTCTTAAGAGGGCTAGGACAGCACCAAAACCACATTACACCAAAAGGTCAGAAACTTGCAATCCAAGCGTCAGACACCACTAAGAACGTATCCTACGTTAGGCATTGGGATCCCCAAAGCCTAATATGCCTAAATTTCACCTTAATTATCTAACCAAAGCACCACTCCTAAAACCTAAGTTGTTACAGCAAAACCATGCTAATGGGAATGAACATGCAGGGGTGACCTAAGTAGAGAAGATGTGGTCTAGGCTTGGTCGAATCTAACCTCGTCTAGGCCCTACCCGATACGCACATGGGTGGCACATTATCGAGACACGTAGGATGAACAAGGGCTGGACCTTCCTCCTTTATCGTCTCTTCCACGGAAAACAACGCATCACTAGACCAAAAGGATCGTCCAAGAGCTTAAGGAGGCTACCATGATATGATGAAAATGCAGAGAAATTAACAGAATGCAATGGGCTCTTCTCTCCATCCCTGTCACTGACGTTAGTTCCAATCCACCTCCAGCAAGCCTCCGCGAGGGATTCCCGGCTTAGGGGATTGACTCGGTCACTCTGGGGAGTGAGGAGAGAAGGAGAGGTGTCGTTGGACGTCTAAACTGGGTACTCAAGGGCCGGGACAGCCTCACGTCGACAAACGTCGTCCGTCGATGGGGAGAGTGATGGGATGCAACAAACGGGAGTGAAAACACAGAAAAAACTAATACGGGAGTGATGAAATAATGATGCTTGATACTCCTTTAGTGGTCTAGGAGGAGTGTTGTACCTATGGACAGTTGGAAAGCGTCGTCCAGAACCAACAGCAGTGGATTAGATGTATGACTCTCCGTCATATCGAGGTTCCCACATTCTTTCCTACTTAATCTCTTTATGTTTTTGTCAAGAGTCACTCTAAGATTACTAGGCGATGTATAACTCTAGATGTGCTTCCCACCAACTCACTTTAATGTAGCACTTAGTCTCAGATGACACTTAACTCCTACACTTTCGAACTAATATTGTCACTCTGATATCATCTTATCACTTCTGAAACACAAGCCAAGTGGCCTCATCAGGTCCACGATGACCTGTAAATTGACTATCAAATAACTTGAGTATCATTCATCAATACAGGACAAAATGCTTAAGTTATAAATTACTTTAGTAACTACTCATTTCCATATATAATAATCTCAGATTTTCAAATTACATGGTATGGAACTAACTACATTGAAGCATCTCAAATACATCTTGACACGTTACACATTCTCGTTGCGTTGAACTCATATCATTTTACATGATTCTTGTATAATTTCGATTTTTATTATTTGACAATCATTCTTGTATCATTTGATGTTATTCTCAATGATTTATCAGCAAATGAAGTACAAATTTAAGATAAATATCACATTAATAATATATAAATTGGTGTAAAATTTAATATATATAAATCGGAATCAGTTGCTTTTCGTGTGTTGCAGATCTAATTAAGGTAACGGTACGGCAGACATTTCATCCAGTCAGAAGCTGTGGGACCCACATAAGATCATCAAGCCAGACCCAGCCAACCCATCTCCCGCCCAAATCAACTCTGCATCCCAAATCCGGAGTGGTTGTTGCCATTATTCTAACCATGAAAGAAAATTCGTAGTCTTCTCTCTGTCCGCACTGCGACGTCTCCCCCAATCCTCCCCACAATTTGGGAGACGACCAACCAAGCCCACTGTGCCCCAAGACCACTTCTTCAGAGGCCAGATCTGTGCTGTTTGCTTGGAGATTGGGGGAATCCATCGGTAGGAGTAGGAATTCCGATTCCGCGGTTTCCATATCTGGTCCCGTCCAGATCTGGAATCTGTGCCGAATTGGTAGAAGTAGGAATGCGGATTGCTCCGGTGGTCCTGGGCCTGCGGCGTTGGGGGTAAAAAGTTGGATCTTGCGGAATTGGGAGTAGGAGGGACGATGAGAGGGTGGGGGAGTCTGGCGGAAATATGACTGGATTGGGTCTGCGCACAGGGAGCTATGGATCGTTGCAGCAGCAGCAGCAGCAGCTGCTGCTGCTGCAGAACGGGGGGGCTGTGTTGCCGGTCCAGTCCACGCCCGCCCTCGCGCGGAAGACCTCGAAGCTGCTCTTGGCTAGGGAGAAGGAGAAGGTGCTGCCCAGGATCTGTAAGTTCGTGGGGAGGAGGAGGGTCGGGATGCTCCTCCTGGCCGTCGTGTCCATATTGGTTTTCGTTTCGATCCTTTCCGCGTCCAGTAAAGGTCCGTGCTTTTCTGCCTTCCAACTGTGTATGTCGATTTGGTTATCGGTGGTTCTTATTGTTGACGTGTTTAGTTAGTCTCGTGTTATTGTTGCTTGTGACTTGTAGAATAAGATGGGTGATTCCAATAACGCAAAACCGAACAGCGTTGGGTATTCGTTTCATTTCTCTGACATTCCTCCCCCTATTTCATTCAGAAGATGTAGACTAATGTATTGATTTGGTTATCGGTAATGTGCGGCTCTGCTTCTGCACGGTATGAATGATATAAGCTTCCTGATGTAGATGCTGTTACTGAAGTCAGTGTACTTGTTTCGTTATGTTTTGAGAGGTAGTATCCGAGATGTCTTACATATCCAGCTCAGTGACTTCAAAACATCAACCATAGGCAAACTGGGTTTCACCACTCAACGACCAGTGATATTGCGGACTACCACATTATGAAAGAATGATGAACTATTTACTCACGTACTTAAGTAAGTTAAGCCTAGTGAGTATGATTTTCAGATTGAAAAAATAAGACTGAAGTGACATAGAATAACAAATTCATCCAAAATAATTATTGAGATTAATATTGCGTGTGCAGAAAATTTCCTTCAGCAAGCATTTGGATGAAGTGTGCAAAATGTTTATGAGACCACACTAAAATTTCAATAAATTCCTGCCAATTTCCAGGCCATGAAATTAAAAACATAAATCCAGTAGCCCAAACAAGATGCCCAAATAATGACATCCACACATGACCTATAAGCTATCCATAAGATGGGTCTCAATATCTTTCCTGCAAATCTTGTTGAATTGCTAGACTAGGCTTGCAGCCATGAGAAGGAGAGAAATATGAATAGATGAAGGAGAGGGATTGGGGAGTTGTTGTTGGGAGAAGGAATCATTTTATTGTGTGGGTTTTGTAGTTTGATACTGATAGTTTGACCTCTTTTCAGATAAAACATGATAAGGTCTTAAAATACGTTAAATGAAAGCAACATTTTTGCTGAATTTATTTTATTTCTTATCAACTTCTTCATTTTTTGTATATTCTAACTTCACACTGATTGGAATATCAAAGTATCATTGTCCATTGATTAAATATGCTAAACTCTACGATAGTTCTGTCTAAAAGGTCAAGGTTTTAAAATTTTAATTTCTAAATATTAAATATGAGTGCCCACAGCCATTTTGGTTGTCACCATTCATACAGCCTTGTGGGCCTGTTCATGATATTCTTTAGAAATCTTGGTTTTGAAAACCCCCTAATCCATCCTAATTTTGTGTGAATGGTTCTTATGTTGGGCTGGTAATTGAAGACAAATTAAGGTTTTTGTCCATCCAAATAGGGCTAAGTTTCACCTCCTAGACTTGGAATGCCAAGTCCAAGGTGCACCTCTAAGAAAGGGAAAACCAATTAACATTCATGGAGTTAAAAGATGTAGAGGAAGGCATAAAATTACAAGGTTAGAAATTGGAAAAGGATGTAATCATGTGCAATTTATTAGAGGAAGTAGGCACGGGATAAATATAAATGGAGCAAAAGGATTCATGTGGCCTACTCAACATAGTAGGATAAGCCATGGTTTTGGTTATTGTTATGGAATGCCACCTCCTAGCACAAATTCAAATTGCAACTTCTTGCAACTGAAATAGAACTTCACTTGACTAAACTACTTGATTTCAAGCTCTTCTTCAAACTCAGAGCCAAATTATAAAAATCCACCATCTTGATACCAAGGATTAGAATTCTTTGTGTTCCAACATATATTCAGTTTTTTTGCATGGCAATTGTTGCATGGTGGTGTCTTGACAGAGAAGGCAATAAAGCGACGAGAATTTCAATTAGCTAGAAGATGCTCTTTCTGTTTTAATGAGGAAGAAGATTGGTGACATCTTTTCTTTGGATGCCCATCTATTTGGGTGTGGTGGCTGAATCTAGCTAGTTTGGACACTTTCCAAGCTACCCCTTTTGAATGTTTCTGGGAAAGGTTGATGAGTAGGAGAGGTTTGGGAGGTAGAAAAGAAGTGATATGGAGATTGTTGCTGCACGCATCATGGTGGGCCAGATGGTTCGAGCGAAATCATCAAATTTTCAATGGTGTTATGATGTCTCAGCAAGAATGGAAAGAGTGGATTATCTCAATTTGGTTGGGTTTGTTGGTTGTGTTGTAAGGCGACCTTGATGCTTTGTTAATGTGTTTTCTTAGTTTGTTTCCTTTTTATTTATTTATTTATCTTGTCTGCAGTCCGTATCTCTTGACAAGCTTGCAGTTTTGTAATTTCTGTTCTGTTCTTGAAATAAAATTTTTCTTTTTCAACTGCTCAAAAAAGATATCAAGGATTAGAAAAACGGTGATATTATGTGGTTGAGGCATTTATTACCGATAATACAATCCATCAGCTGATTGATTGACCGTTGAACTGATTTTTTTGACTGTTGAACTGATTATTTGGTTTTGTTTGACCAACTACTGAAATTGCATTTTCTCTTAATTGGCTAATGTGATTGATTTCTCAAGAGACCTTGGAATTATAAAAGTAAAAAAAAAAAACTAGAAAATAAAGCAAAAAACTAAACATGAGTCTGTAAAAAAAGAAACACAAAATCAAGAAAAGGAAGCTTATGTAGTCATCAGAGAAAAAGAAGTAAAGTTAATAGACAAAAGGCAAAATGATATTTTAAATGCATATTATTGTTTATTATGACATTAGATAAGTTTGAATCAGATTGTGATGGTCTTAATTGATAACTTTGAACTCCCCGTGCTTATGGCTTACCAAACATCTGCTTAAGTTTCCATTGATGTTAGACCTACATTCCTTATCTAAACTTTGTTCTTCATTGTGACATAAATGTTCTGGATCTTTGGTGAAAATGCATGACGGAAGTTCGGCCCTAGGCATCTTGAAATATTGAAAAGAACAAAATTCACCAGTTAAAATGTTCGCTGATTTATTCCATGAATGGATTAATGCACATGTGATTGTCATGTTTCTATAAACATTGTAATGTGCTTTTTTTAGTAGATAATCCTAACTCCTAATTGTGTGAAATGATGAACAACCATGTTGAAAAATTGCTTTTACATGCTCAAACTCCACCAATGCTTTAGGGTTTCACCATTGGTGGAGCTTGAAATATCCATGAATTTTCCAATGGTATTCAAAGCATTGCTGTAGCCTGAGCAGCAGCATCTGCTGCTAATATATCTGGAGACCTGAACAGTTACAAAGTGTTGCTTTTTGATAGCTATTATCTCTTTATATGAGAGATATATGAATGAATGAAGGTTATGCAGACTTTTTTGCAACAATGGGATGAAAGAAATTCCTCCATCCTTGGTTTAAAAAGTTTTACCATCCTTAGTAAATGAAAGTTTATTAACATGTGGTTCTTTACTTTAAAGCTTTTAGTAGATGAAATTCTGTTGGTAATCATGTCTTGAAATTCTGTAGTTATCAAATTTTGATTTCAATAATGAATTGCTCCAGAAGAAGATACGTCAGAAGGCCCTGGTACATATTGGCGATTTTCACGACCAGTCCTTGGCATCGAGAAACAACATCCAATTCTTCTCCAACCTCGGCTGACCACTGAGAAAGAGGTGGGGAACATAAGTGTATCACCTATCCCTGAGATACAATCGCCAAGAAACGAAAACGAACTTCAAAAACTTCCACAATCAAATGCAAGCATGATTCCTTCAAAACATCCTTGTGAAAATGTTGTACTTCCGCCACCTCCAATTGATAGAAAACGCACTGGTCCCCGTCGTATGTTTCATCTTCTCATTGTTGTTGCTAACATGTGTTACTGGCATTCTTGTAGAAGACTGTGATGCAGCTAACTTTTGCATCTTTTACCTTCTTTTCAGCATGCAAGGTTTGTTATGTTCCCATAGAACATGCCATGGCACTCATGCCAAGTTCACCTTCATTCTCTCCGGTCCTTAAGAATTTGAACTTTTTTTCTGGAGAAAATTCTTATACAAACGAGTCAAAGAGTGGTTCTCTTTTTAGCGGGCATCCTTCATTACAGCACAGAAATGAGTCCTTTATTATAAGAAACTCAATGACTGTACACTGTGGGTACGTTTTATATGTTTAATTGTTTCTTGTGTTGCCCTTCTATGATAATTAATAACAAAACTATGCATACTTTTTAAGTTAACAACAATCTTTTGTTTCATTTTTCTTCTTTAATGGTTATGTCACTGCTCAGATTTTTTAAAGGAATTGGCAGTGGCAACGGAAGTGGGTTCGATATTGATGAGATGGATCTTCTTGAGATGGAACATTGTCATGGAGTGGTGGTTGCCTCAGCCATATTTGGTAAGGATATGGTGTAAATTTTCATTTTGTTTGGCATAATTGATCCATGTATTTTAGAGCTCACAAAGCTTTAGTGTTATTTGTCTTTCTGTTTTTCTTGACATCGGGATGTTATTTTCATAATTAGGTAATTATGATATAATTCAGCAGCCCAAGAATATTGGTGATGCAACAAAGAGAAGTACGTGCTTTTATATGTTTGTTGATGAAGAGACTGAAGCCTACATAAAGAACTCTAGTAGTGTGGTCAACTCAAAAACTGTTGGGTTATGGAGATTGGTTGTTGTCAATAACCTTCCTTATAATGATGCTCGCCGAAATGGAAAGGTATTTATATAGCCCCACCAAATGTTATTCTGATAAACATAACTTATGATTCCAATTTTCAACTTTATAGTGGAGATCTTATAGCCGTTAGTATGCACATGTCACCTCAGTTGGCCAACTTGTGTGGATTGACTCCTCACCTATTCATTTTATTGTAGAAGAAAATTATTGAAAGTGTGTAAATTTTGTCCAAAAAGGTATCTAACTTTCTATGTTTGTGTTTTTTCAATTTCATTATTTTTATATTTTCATTTTAATATTTTCAAGAAATGGTCATTAAAAAAGGAAAAGGATTACCTATTGGATATGTTGATGTACTCAAGGATATGTATGACAAAGTGATGACCATAGTATCAAATGTCAACACATGTCGCCACCGAAATTTCATCGACATGTGTCTTATTTTCAATTTACCAACACAACTTCGACATGATATCGACAGGAAAGCTTTCCTAAAAAATGTGAATTTCTTTTACTATGTTTCTTCCGATATGATATCGACATATCGACATTTTGTTGACACATTTTGTCTGATACGAAATCAACATTTAGAACCTTGGTGATGACTAGTATGGTAGTAGAGGGAAGACAAAAGAATTTCCAATAAAAATAAAATTGGACCAAGGAACAAGTCTTTATCTTTTCTTGAACATGGCTGAACTAACTGAAGAAACTCATGAAGAGATCTTAGTGTCATGTTGTCACAGATGATAGTCTTGGTGGATGAAGTTAGAAATGAGAGTATAACATTAGATAAACTTTTGATTCCTAAAAGTGATTGTCCTAGATATTTACGATCCATAATAAGCAAACAATGATAAGCTCTACCAGGGATTGCCAAGCATTTGGCACTGACTTTTCCCCTCCCTTTTTTGTAACAAAATAAAGGATATTGAGGAGCCCATCGAACTAAAGCAGGAATTATCCTTATTTCTACTGTACTCAAAATATTTTATTTCTTGATTATCCAGAACTCCATAGCCTAAAGCATTCTGTTTTGACAATCTAGCCTAAAGCATTGTCTGTTTTGAAATTTTACCTTAACATAATAATATCCTATTTTCTTATCCATCGTTTAGTAATCTGCCTTTCCCATCAGTATCATTTATTTATATGACCATCCCTTTGATACTCAACTATAACAATTTTATTTCTTAAATATTCATCAGGCCTCCTCCTCTCAGAGTTGTGTGTTCTGCACATGTACAATTGAACTTTTATGTTTCAGTTGTCAATGCTTTTATATGGTAGAAATCTTTTGGGAATTGTTATGAATCTTTTTAAATCTTAAAAAGTCTATTGCATGTGTTCTGATCACATTTTACAGGTCCCAAAACTTCTGCTACACAGGCTTTTCCCAAATGCTCGATATTCTTTATGGATTGATGCAAAACTTGAGCTTGTTAAGGATCCATACCAAATTCTTGAGAGGTACTGTCATAGTTTTATGAAGGCCATCCACCATTGTTTGAAAGTTGTCATTTGAATTTTTCATAATCTTGAACTTATATTAATATGCTATGCTATTCCTACTTTATCAGATTCTTGTGGCGGAAAAATGCCACTTTTGCAATATCCAGGCATTATAAACGCTTTGATGTTTTTGAGGAAGCAGAGGCAAATAAGGATGCTGGAAAATATGACAATGCCTCCATTGATTACCAAATTAAGTTCTATAAGAATGAAGGATTAACTCATTATTCTGAAGCCAAGCTTCCTATCACCAGCGGTAAGCACCTATTTTCTTGCTTTTCTTTTTACTTGGTTAAAACCATAATCTGAATCTCTTTGGTGGAAATGGGATTCCCAGATGTCCCTGAAGGCTGCGTTATCATTAAGGAACATATACCCATTACCAATCTTTTCACATGTCTTTGGTTCAACGAAGTTGATCGCTTTACTTCTCGGGATCAAATAAGCTTTTCCACTGTACGGGATAAAATTATGTCTCAAGTAGATTGGAGCATCGAGATGTTTTGGGATTGTGAAAGGCGGAACTTTGTCGTTCAGGTGCCATTTTCTTTTAATTATGCCTTACACTATTCTGTTTGAAAATCTTCAATCAATGAGCTCTCAGAAAATACTGTGTATGTTTAGATAGGAGTGTGTTTATGAGCTGTTTTCTTGAACAAATATGTATAACATACTGTGTGGACATATATACGTGAAAGTTGAATATATACATGACCATTTGTGTGGACCTATTTATTTGGATAACATAATATGTCAAAAGCCTTTAACAAATAAAACAATTTTTTTGTGAAAGTCGAGTGGTTCTCAACTGTGATTATTGATATGTTTTTTACCATGTAGGCATACCATAAAGATCTATTAGAATACATGCGGCTGACAATCCACCCACCACCACCACCAGCATTGACTAAAGAATCAGCAAGGAAGAAAACATTACCGGAAGTCATTACAGACAGGTCTACGAGGAATGCAGGGAAGAAGCCTCCTACAAAGCGTGGTAAAGATCGGAAATCTGGTTCAAGGCATCACCGTTTAGAACAGTAACCATTAAAGATAAGATTTCACTATAATTTTTTTGTCACATAACATTTTCTTTCCTCCATATTCCACATTATTCTTTTAAGGGCTGGGTAGGACAGTTGAGCGTTACTGTTTTCATTTTTCACAACGAATTGAAGTCCATTTTTCTGTGAGGAATTGTTGATATTCGTTCAGTATTGTAAATATGAAATAATAAGAATAATGGGTGCCTTTCGCTTTTCATGATTGGGAAAATGAGAAGATAATGCATTTTCATGATTTCCGACATCTTCGTCATTGTTCCACTTTTGAGTGTGTATAAATTCTTAAAATACTTTTATTGTTAATCTCTGACAATTTTTGGATAAATTGGATGCATAGATGTTGCAAAGCAAAATATGCAACATTGGCTGATTTTCTATGATAAGTGACTTATAAGTAAGCTCTATTCTTGTTTTTCAGATATTACATCATCTTTTTCTGAAGTGAATTGAATAATTATATGTTTGAATACCTTGAATATCAGACCTGCTGGAGTCCTTAGAGGAAGTCGAGTTGAAAAGACTCGAATTGTTTGTTTTACAGTCAAAATTGCTAGATTCGATTAGAGTTTGTTGGACTGCTACAAAAGATAAAGTGGAGTTGAAAATGACTACAACTAGATGGGTGGGCTTGAGAGACATGGTTTTGTTCATAGACGGGTTCTGTGCTCTTATGATGTGAACTTAATAATGTCACACAACTCATTACCTTGTCCAAGAATCCCTTGTCTTCTCTTGGATTCATTATGGGATGTACTTTCTATCTTGCTCGTTTTGGAGGTTATTATGAATCGAGATAACATGTTTGGAGACAACCAGAGTACTCCTTGCGACATCTTTTGGTGCCCTCATAGAAACGATCTTGTTTCTGCAAGCTTAAAAAACAGTCCTTCGGAATAGCTTAAAATTGAATTCCTTGTCTACTAAAGCTTGTGCAATATTTCTACCATCCACTGATTTGGTTTTGCAGTGGATGATTCTTGTTTCTCTCTAAAATGGTTTATAGTTTGCATCCAGAAAAGCTGTCAGGTAAAATAGTTATTAAAGTTTAAGGGGGGATTGAGTCATTGTGATAATGTTTGCCTTCTCTCCTATCGAATTGTACACTAGAATCTAATAGATTTGTGCTGAAAGTTTGGTGGTTTAATCGAGCCATGGTCGTTATTGATGCATTTGTCAAAAACATGGAAGAACAAATAAATTGGAACTTGCCAAGCAGTTTAGAGCTCCGCTAATTGTTATTGGATCTTATTAGAAAAGTGAAGGTAGAGACACGGCACATGTTTTTCCAATGTTGGCAATCAGCAGATGGTATCAGATCACTAATGCAATATATAGCAGTGGATTAGGTCGCAACGTACTCCACGTTATTTATCAATAATATTAATTAATTTACCCTGTAATGAAACTTTTAATAAATTTGATTACGATATAGTCTAATGACACGGCATTAGAATCCACTGCCTTCTTACGATCATCGAATTGTAGGTGTCATTATGTATTATTATTTTGTGTGAGACGGCACATGAGACTGACACATTCTTCTTTCTAGATTTAACCAATCCATGTTCCATGTCCACGTACATGTGATAATGTCTCATATCCATCTAACCAATCCTTATATTGAGGCTGGCCATAGCACTGTGATTTAGTAACCTCCATTTGGGTTCGAACCTTGGTGGTGTTGGTGGTGGAATAACCTTCTCATTTAGTCTACCATTTTTTTTAAAAAAAAGTTTCACGACCATGTTCTTGTCTTTCGCTTTAGATTGTATGTGTGATTCACGTTGCTCAATTTGGAGATTATGATGAGTAGAAATTAACGTACCTGATCAGGAACGATGCAGTTTTGGTTGCACGACCAGCAGACGGCATTTGATCAGCACCATCACTGATCACAATGTTGCTTACCATGGTTCTACCATACTAATCACATTTCCCAATCCCAGGGTATATAGTTGACGACGCTTTTTCGTCTCCATAGCTTAACTAACACATTTAGCTTTCCTTAATGATGCAAAATAAATTCCGACTCCAAAACTCGGTGTAAAGGAAGGGCCTAATTCGTTTCAGCTATGTCTCCTCAGTCTGAGGCACCATCTTCTCTTCCTTCTCCTCTTGCACCATCAGGAGAGGCTGCCCAGGACATTATGCTGGAATGAGTAGCAGTGCAGGCCCATATAGAAAGATTCAATTTTTTGGATACAATACTTGTTTGTCCCATTTTTGATTCATTTTGAACACTTAATAGAAAATATGGAACATTTCATACCATTTTGCTTTTTTTGGTGGCTATAGAGCCTTTGGAAATGTAATGTTTAGAGTACCTCTGTATTTCTTATCTGGCATTAAAGCCGAAGAAATATATCTATCTCAACCGTTAACAAAAAAGAAGAAGATGTGCTTAGGTTATGAGGTCTATTTCCAGAAAGCTTTCTAATATATAATCATATTCCATGAGGTTAACTCTGTGAGTACCTTTGGAAAAGTCCTAATGGGTCGCCGCCGTGGAGGCTCTGCTCGCTCTACTCATCGCCTTCTTCACAAAGCCACCAGTTTTGATTGGTTAGCCTTTAAGGATCGACTTTTGGAGGAGGAGGATGAGTGTCCCTTGACCACGGAGACTCCATCTTTTTCTAGATCGGCTCCTCGTCGATGAAGCTCGGCTCTTCGCCGACGCTATCTTCCCGTGGGGGAGAAGGATCTGCAAGTACGCACTCTTGTTATACCATCGCCGCCCCTCCTCCACTCTTTTCCTGACTGGCACCTTGGCCGATCGTCGGATAATTTCGCACTCGGGGGGCAGTTCCTCTCTTCCTGGATGCTCTTTGGAAAGTTATGTCTCTCCTGGCGACCAGAGGAGGCAACTGGCTCTGATTTTTGGCTGGTTTTGCATATTAATCTTGAATCTAGACCAAATGCTTTGTTTCCTTTTAAGTTTAGCAACTTATCGCTCTGTATTTTGAGCTATGATACTTTTAATGTCATCTGCATGGATACTTTTAAGTTTACTTTCCAGACTTACTCAAATTTACGAGTTTTTGCGTCTGAAAGCAATTTTCCGTCTTCTCCCAATAGTGGAATTGGTTATTTACTTGGCGGAAAATCTATCCTTGGTGTTGATAACACTTGTGGTTTGGCAGACTAGTTTTTTTCTTCTTCAATAGATGCAGTTTTTTACTCCACTTCTCTTCTTAGGGTTTGTCCTTCGCCGATCGGAGCTCGACGGCCCATCGAAAAAGACGCACTCAATGGCTCTGAGTGGCACTCCACCCGAGACAATAAATTCTCGACAGCGTTATTGACTGACGCCTCGGGTTCGACGTGGAACTTTTCCAGCTTCTCCCCTTCTAATCTTTCTTTAATTAACTCTATTAATTATTCTGAGTGAAATTTAGAGGATATTGGGAATTACTGCAGGGCTAATGATATTATTAGTTGTCGCTCTAATAACCTTGCTGAGTTGGCACCCAATTTGATTCGAGTGACTCCGCCTCCATTTCGGTCTGACTTAATTACTCAGGATATGGTTTCTGTCAGTAACCCTTTGCCTTCTTTCTTGGGCTCTGCCCACGACTCTGACTCTGAGATTTCCCCTACAAAAGAGATACATTCTCTGACGAACAGGTCTACTACAACACGCAACTTACACTGCGCTTCTTCTTCTTCCTACCTCAGTGGCTCTCGTTTCTCTCCCCTCGCCTCCCCTCTTAGAACTCCTTTGGAGAATACGCACACTCAAGTCTCTGGGACCTTGGAGCAGTCTTCGGTCCTCTCGTCAGAGGTGTCTTTCCTTTCTCTTGAAGACCCTTTGGATCGTTGGACCGTGGTGTCCCGGAGGAAGTCTACCTCGCCTTTGGTAAGTTTCTGTTACAAGCACGGGAGATACTTCTCCTGTGGTCTTCGGGAGCATACCAAGAAATTTTGTAGGTATTCCGGTTCTTGTTTCAAGTGTGCCTCCCCATCTCATTCGGTAGTCATTTGTCAATTTTTTCAGGTTCCTCATCCTGCTACTACCTCTATTCTGATAGCTGGACTCAACCCCCATACCCCATAGGTCCTCCCTCCCTTTGAGGCCGTTTATGACCAGCTACAACTTCTATCTTGCTGTGCAATTATCACTACACATTCACCACATCTAACTAAACTTAGCTTGGAAGAGCATCTACGTACCAACTGGTCCCCCTCTGTCTCTATAGACGTCTTGGATTTTTCACCTAGTAAATTCCTTCTTAAATTCTCCTCCATCTCTACTCGAAACGAGGCCTTAAATCTATATGGCGCCACTCTTCATGCGCTTTTTGCCTCTTATGTCCCTTGGTCAGTCAATTCTAATGCTATTTTCACCTTAAAAGATGAAGGAACGTGGATTAGATTAGAGGGTATACCCCACCACCTTTGGAATATAGACTTGTTCTCTCATATGATCTCCGAGTTTGCAGATGTTTTGGAGGTGGACACCTCTTTAGATAGACTTAAATTCCTGGGCTTTGCTAAAGTGAAAATCTGCCTTCACCCTAGCAAAGAAATCCTAGATACTAGGTTTTTTGCTTTTGGAAGGATAGTCTACCCTATTAAATTCAGGCACTGCTGAGATTTATGTCCCTCATCCTCTATAACTTATGTCTCCCTTCTTCCTTGGCCTAAAAATACCAGTGCACCGGTATCTTCTGCCCCTAAAAGGGTACCCCCTGTTCGTAGGTCTTTCAAAAACACCAAGGGCTGAGGAGTGATAGAAACAATAAGGCATCTCAATAGGGGAAGAATGTCTGGACCAGGAATACAAGCTCTTCTTCTCCTGACCATCCAAGCCCTGCTCCCATCTCTACGGGCCTGCTCCCCACTCCCACCATTTCACCATCCCCGTCTAGGGTCCCTCAATCACCAATCACAAGCATTAGCTCAACTGAGATTCCTGGGATTACTAGTACTTCTAGGTTTATGGATGAGGAAATCAGGGCCAGGAATATTTCTCTGGTCAAATTTAAAAAGGTGCTTACAGTTTTGGACTGTCTGGAACAAGATGACCTAGGTTCTGGACTTGGGGACATTCCATCATCTCAGCCAACTACACCGATTCATGCACTAGGTATGTCACGTCCCAAATTTCCACGATAATTTAAACAAATCAAATTACGGGAAAACTAAAGCTAAACAGAAAATATCTAACTACCAGGAACCTGTGTGTGCAGCTAGGAGACCCTGATCTATATGCACTACGTTATGCTAATCGCATGTCTGCACCTGCAAGCCAAAACCACAAGGAAAACACATGAGTTACCAAAGTCATCCAGTACGCACCCCACGAAAATCGTGGAAAACAAAACTATAATCATTTTCTTTTTAAATTCCTTTTGCAAACCATTTTCTCAAAACCCTATAAATCAAGCACACACTGGCCGAAACCACAAACCAGGGCTCTACTAGCCCAAAGCCACACGTAAAGGCCCTCAATGGCCAAAACCACACATAGTGAGTCGGGAAGTCTGGCGCCAGGCAACCTAACTCTAGCCACACGCAATCTACTGAGGAGCAACCCCAGTGTTCTGCACTGCCACGGTGTGCCACCCTATGCAGGAGCCAACCACCATGCCACGATTCTCCCACCTGGAGAACCCTCAGAAGCCAATCCCTCCCTAGGAAGGCTGTCCTGTCTCTCAGGACGATACCAGCTACGGGGCACGTGTCCCACCCGCACTGGCCACCACAAGGTACACCTCCTCACGGCGTCCTCTACACACGGTGCTCAGGAGAGAGTGTCATACCTCCACACCCGACAACACCCGAGCCTCAGTGCTCACAGCAACAGCAAGAGTATCATACCTCCCCATCATGCCACAAAACACTTCAACCCGTGGACCACAACCCTAGCCTCGAGACGATAGCCAAGGAGTCTCATACCTCCAGGACCCGACGTCCCTCAGCCTCAGGTATCTCGGTGCCTGACCTCAACAGGGGACATCACGCCCGACCACCCGAGAATGTCGTCACATTCCCTGGTCTCAACGACACGGTCCCACGCTGCCTCGGCCCGTACACAGAAAACCAGGAAATCATTTTCCAAACCAGGCCAACCATTTCCTTGAAATCCATTTTTCAAACCATTTTCATATCTTTTGAAAACTCTTCCAAAACCACAGTAAAACGGCGCATCAGGTGTCCCAAGGGACTACCACTAATGGCCCACAATCCCATCTCATAGGGACAAAACACGGTGTCCAAAAAGCCATCGAAAACACATTTGCAAACTCATTTGGGTCAGAATCGGCATGCCAAAAACCCCTGGTTCGGTAGGCTAATCTGGATCGGTCGACCGAATTAGGTCAACGATCAACACTCAGGCCAAATTCGGTATACCGTCCAAAAACGAATGACCGAAACTCGACCAGAGGACCTAAACTGACTGAAAAGCGGTATGCCAAGTAGAATCGATATGCCGAAATCCCCTGATTCGGTATGCTGTTTCCATTCGGTATGTCGAATTCTGCGAAACCAGAAAATGGCCCAAAACCCTACCGTCTGAATCGCCCCAACTAGGACATCCAATAGGACCTCCTAAACAAACACCAAAAATCTTGCATAAAACATATGGTGTAGACCCTCGAGTCTACTCCAAAACCCAATAAACAAAACTAAAATCCATTCACCATGAATCAAGATATAAAATCACAAAGACATAAGGGTCAAAAGGACCCAAAACACACCATTCGCCATAAATGCCAATAAATGCTCCATAAATACACAATAAATCATAATAAATTCAAGGAAGGGAAATTTACCTAGATTTCATGCAATCCTAGTATTTTCTACCAATTTCATGCTCTCTATTACTCGAAGTGGAGATGCATACCTGAGAAATGCCTCCAGCGATCTCCGGCCGACTCCGACGAGCTCTAGCGCAACCACGACCACAGGGCACACCACTCAAGCTCCAAGCACCACCACGAGCAACCACAGCCCTCCGCTTCACTCCCTCGACCTCTTCCTCTCTCGCGACGTGCGCGCGATGCAGGGGGAAAACAAAGGAGGTAAAGGAGACGAGTGGAAAGGAAGAAAGGGAAGGAGAAGGAAGGAGAAGGAGAAGTGAGGAGGAAGAGAAAGAAGATGGAGGAGGAGAAGGAGTAGCGCGCCAACGAGGAGGAGGGGAAAGGAAGAAGAAGGAAGGAGGAGACAGCGATGGGTGGCGAGAAGAAGATATGTTTAGATATAGACCTGAATGTTTTTTTGATTTTTCTGAAACTATGTGGAATGTTCTCATCCCTGCTGTGGCTTGGTATATTTGGAGAGAAAAGAATAATAGAATTTTCCATAATATATTTGTAGACACCCCAGTTTTGCACGTCTGCAGGCTGGAATTGTGGTAGCTGGGTTTTTAACCACAAATGAACTCAAACCCTGGTTTAGTCCCAAAGCCAGAGAACACCAAACCCAACAGCAAATGGTCTGAGCCGTGATCTGGGGCCATGCAAGCGCACATGTCTGGCACACGAGACTGGCGCACCTCACTGGCGCAGAAGATAGGCGCACCTTTAGACTCACCATGCAGCCGCATTGGACATGCGCAGAGCCCATGAAGCCCACTAAAGCCCACTAAAGCCCATGAAGCCCACTTAAGCCCATGAAGCCCACCAAAGCCCATGAAGGCCCATTAAGTCCACTAGAGCCCAAGTAATCCATCAAGGCCCATGAAGCTCACTTAGGCCCATGAACCAACCATTTCTTCAACCCATTTCTTCTCCTTCTTCTTCAAAATTAACCAGCCACTCCTTCAGCCATGATCCAGCCACGACCCATTCTTTTTCCATTCTCATCTCATCCAGTCGTCTCACCACGTTGCCCAGCAGCAACCAGGTTCGAGCCTTCCACGAACCAGTGCCACCGGATGCATCGTTGCGAGCTCAGACGGCCGTTGATCACTGTCTACACACGGGCAGGCAAGATGGATGGCGCGAGGGACAGCATGGTGGTTGCAAGCGTTAGTTTGTTAAGAGGTTGATGGGATTCTGTTACGGGTTGTTGGTTTGTTACAAGTTGTCGCCGGAGCTTCACCTATAAAAGGAGCGGTAGTGGAAAAAACAGGGCAAGAGAGACCGAGAGGAGGAGAGCAAGAGAGGAGAGATCCCAGAGCTCAGAGCATTCCTCCCGTGGCAATCCCGAGCTCGCAAGCCTGCCCCAGTTCCTCCCTCAACCAACTCCGATCATCCATTTCACTGCTAGACCAGGTACGTCCTCCACCAGCCTCGTTTCAATTCAATTTTAGCTTTCTAGGATTCTCTCCATCTTCCTTGATCGATTCCAACAGGACCAGAGGCCTCCTCTGGTCGGAATCAACCCCTAGGCCTTGCCGGAGTTGTTTTCCGACGACCTAGGTGGGGGTGCTGGTCCAGGGCACGTCCCTGGTCCCAGAGCTTAGATCTTCCTCTCCTGGCCTCCCTCCTGCTTCTCCACCCCTCAAATCCCAACTCCAGCAGCTACAGAAGCCTCTACCAGAAGATCATCGGAATCGCGTCGTCCCGCCATCGTCGGAGAAAACGACTGGGATCAGAGAAGAGACGCATGCCTCCAACCCCACCGTGCCACTCCGAGCATCCAGAAAGCCTCCACGGCGCGCCCCAAGCACACCGGAGCCTTCAGAGTCAAGCCGCGAGCCCTGGATCACTCCCGCAACCACACTCATCAGAGAAGACGACGGTGACGACAGGTGGAATCCACATTGCGCATTTTTCCTCCGTTTTTGCCCCCTGATGGAAAGGGAGTACTCCTCTCGACGTCCAGCAGCCTCCTGGACCTCTGGATCACGCGCCGCAGCCCTCCAGCAGCCCCCTTCTTCTTCGGCGCTGTCACCGGAGTGCCGCGACGGCAAAGGAGGCAGGCAGCCTCCTCAGAACGTCGAACCTTCGATCCAAACCATTGGATCTCCTCCCTTCTTTCTCATCTTACACATTGTGCCCTCTGATCTTAGATCAGGTTTTGGGATACTCTGGAAGAGCATCCCCGGCGGTCGTCAACGACGGAGCTCCGTCGTCGGCGGCCATCGATTCTTTTCTTTTAAATAAAAATAGTTTTCTTTGATTTAATTTCTGTAACTTTTGTTTCGTTGCATTTAGGTCCTTCTGTTCTTGCAAGTAGGTCCTTTCTCTTACAATTAGGTCCCTGCACATTTTCCTTTAAAACGTTTGAATAAAGTTTTAACTGAAAATATTGCAATGTGCCTCCTGAGCTTCCCTAATAATGTTTTCCAGGCTTAAAAATTGGACAAAAACCCCTAAGTTCATTAAAAATCATTTTGAATGCATTTTCCTTTGTTCAAATTGCATTTAAACCCCTGATTTTCATGAAAATTCTTCTGAATGCATATTTCTCTGTTAAAATTGCAAGGTAAACCTTGAGTATTCAAATATCTGCACAGACGTAGTTTAAATTGCATTTTGACCCCTGAGCTTTTCTGAATTTACTCTGCATGCATACTCCTCTGGTTAATTTGCATTTTAGCCCTTGAACTTTTCTGAAATTATTCTAAATGCATGTTTTGATGGCATAATTGCATTATAACCCCTAGGAACCTTCAATTTGGCTAGAAATGCACAGATTTGCACATTTGATTTCAGATTTCTTCAAAATTATATGAAATATTTTTTTCTATGTTTTTTTGGTGATTTAGTTTCAAATTTTCAGTTTTCATTCAGAATTTAGGTTTTTTGCACTAAGGCCCCTGGAATTTTCATTTTCACACTCTTGCACGTATTTTGCACATTTTGTTGTACTTTTTCATGCCTGTTTTCTCGTGACTTCTTTCTTTCTTCGTGAACTCGTTTCTAACTCATTTCAAGCTTGGTTTTTTCGTCGTTTCTCGGATTCTTTCTGATTTTCGTGTTTTAGGTTTGATTTGGCTTTCCATCGCTCGAGGGCGTACAGTAAAAGGCTTAACAAAGCCGGCATTGTCCCGAAAGAGGATTATTTTCCTCAATTTGATTTTCTCGGATTTCTTCGAGTTTTCGCTGATTTGCGTGACGCTTTTCGAGAGTTTTCTTGATTTTCATGATTTTCCTCATCGCCCACGGGCGTACAGTAAAGTGGCATTCTCAATGCCTACATTTGTCCTTTGGATTAACTTTTTCCCTTTATTTCATTTCTTCTCTTTGATTTGGCATATTTTCTAGTTATCTTTAGCATGAACATTCAGAATAGGCAAGCACACACCCAATAGACCATTGGTAAGTAGGAAACCTAGAAAGACCGAGTTCCTTGGGCGCATGGGGGTGTTTAACCCCTTCCCCATGCGTAACAAGAATCCTTACCCTTTCTCAGGCCCTCATTGATTTGTGCATTTCATCCATTAGGCACGGAGCACACATGTTTTCATCATCTTGTTTGCTTCTTAGTTTTTTTGTGTGTTTGGTTTTCCTCGTCTTTCCATTAAAAGACTAGGTGGCAACTCCTTTCCTTATCCTTTCTCATCTTTCCTTGGTGTTTCCGATTCTAGTCTTCTTCTCTGGATTCACCATCTTCGTCGTGACCGTATCGGGACTCCTCGTGTGCTTCCACGCACCCGGTAAAGGAGAGTCATGTAGGGTTCCACCGACATGGTCACAATATCCAACTCTAGTAAGTCGATTATATTCAATGTTATCACTCTTATGTATTCCTGGCTAGAAAATCTGGGCACAGGTTTTGAAAAGGAGGAGTTGCTCCAATCTGTATCAGCTATGCAGAGTTCCTGGAACACTGGCCAGTCACGTGCTGAAGCCCCCTCAGCAAATCTCCTGGTGCATCCTCCTCTTCCTCCTCCTGCTAATTCTCCTGTCAATTCTTCAGTTGAGCTTCTCCCTTCTGTGCACAATTCCAATGAAGATGCTACTGTCTGATTAACTTCTTTTAATCAGTTTTCTATTTGGACTTGGAGTTGTAAATTTTGGAACTATTTAGATACCTTCCAACTCTGCAAGTGAATGGTTTTTGTTCTGGGGCCTGCTATATTTATGGTTTTTGTAATTTTGGACTTACTTTATTCTTAGTGATATTATTGTTAGGAAGTTAATATAATGCTACTAACGATACCAAAAAAAATATTTATTATGGATTACTGAAATATACCCAACTACCCTCGTAATTGGTTTTTCACCCATCGTCGTCGATGCCAAGTTAGAAATACATTTCATCCTTGTATAGGTATATACTTATATTATGCAGTGAGGATATCCAAATGCGGGAGAAAAGTCTCGTCTACCTATTTACTCACTGTTTTTTAAATCCCTGAAACCAAGACAAACTTAGTTTTTTATTTTTTTTGGTAACGTTTAATAATATTATATTACATTTTTGACTATGAATCCACCACCAAGAACCAAAGTAAGTCCAAAATATTACATGAGCCTAGGGTCACAAATAACCCCAAAACAAAATTCAACCACTTTCAAAGTTCGAAGTCGACAAATATCCAAGAAGTTTAACAAAATTACAACTCCATTTCAGAAATAGTCTACATAATCTAATTAAGAAGAAATTAATCAGACAATGATGTCTTCATTGGAGTTATGAACAGAAGAGGGCGGCTCAACAGAGACAGTAACAGAGGCATTAGGAGGAGGAGGCACCAGATTGCTGATTGAAGATATTGCAATGTGTGGCTGGTCAATGTTCCATGAGTTTTGCATGTTTGTAACTGATTGAAGCAACACTTCTCTTTCAAAACCTGAATCCAAATTTTCTGTTCAAGAATACATAAGAGAGATAATATCAAATGTAATAGACTTATATGAAGTTGATATATTACGAAAAGTTCTATTATTTCTTTCCTTCCAAATACACCAAACCACAGCAGGAATGAGGATATTCCATCCAATTTCAGATAAGTCAAAAATACATTCAGGTCTATATCTGAACAAGTCCTCAATATGACAAAAAACTAAATACAAAGGATTGTTAATAAAAAATTTCCAAACTACTGTTGTAAAAGAACAATGTATAAACAGATGGGAAGCAGTTTCATAGTAATTTTTACACATAATGCTTAAGTCCTGTCCATTCCATCTTTTTTTCCTCAGATTTTCTTTAGTTAAAATTTTATTTGATACTAACAACCAAGTGAAGAGTTTAATCTTAAATGACACCTAGGCCTTTCATATCATCTTTGTATAAATAAAATCTGATGTCACCATCATTGATAATCTTATAACATGAATTAACAGAGAATATATAATTAGCATTTGGGTTTTAATATATTTTATCCGTATCCAATTGCAATGGAAACCCAATCAGCGGTTCAGCAGGTTGGTCTGCTTGTGACTAAATACCATGTAAGTCACCAAGATGCTTAGAAATACAATTAAGATTAAATAAAACCTGATAATCACCCTTAAATAACTTCATTACCTTCTTAATAGATACCTTTTTATGTTTAACAAGGTTATATAACTCAGAAAATTCAAGTTTGAGAAGAACACCAAGCATAGTTTTTTATCAAGTGATATTATTATAGCTTAGATCATTCTCTTTAGGTTTTGAATGAGGTCCTACTTCTTCTTAAAGGTGAGGAGGAGAGCAAC
>JAMKQA010012888.1:0-24084 GCA_024699735.1 Posidonia australis
CACAAAACATGCAATCACAAATACTCAAGGATTTTTATAGTGGTTCAGCCACCCCGGCTTAGTCCACTCCTCAAGTTCCTCACTTGAGACTTTAACCCTTATATTCAAAACAAGAATATTACAAGCTACAAAAGTTACCTTGTTTGTACACTTGTATCACAATTTACTTCTCCTTCCCGAAGAATCTTAGAATGCTTGAAAGAGAGAACTTTGAGCACTTGTGATCTTACTCTTGCTTGACTGAATGGATGTTGAAGCTCTTTGTGCTTGAAGCAAAGCTTTGATCGAATTTTTTTACACTCACTTGAAGCACTTAATAGTATCTAGCTCAATGAAGGAATTGGTTAATTGTGAGTTACATATGGACCTTAATTTATAGTGTTACAAGATTTTCTAAGTGTGACTAACGACTAGAAAATCTGCTGATTACTGACACAAGATTTGGTATGCCGAAAATAATTGATCGATTGAAATCTCTAACGGTCGGGATAAAACGGTATACCGAAATATTTCGGTTTACCGAAAATACATTATGCTCCTTTGGTCCTTGAACTTCGGTGTGCCGCTTGATCTGCCGTTTTCTCCTGAAACGGTATACCGAAAATATTCGATTGACCGTTTTCTTTGCAGCTTCATTTTTCCTTTGAATTTCGGTACTCCGTTTGATTTACCGATTTCCCCTGAATCGGTATACCGAAAATATTCGGTATGCCGTTTTACATGTGAACTACAAAAACTTTCTTTCTTTTCATATCAATACATCAAGATTACAAATAAATGATTATTACATCTTTATACATGTAATACTTGAATATTTCATATTTTCTTATGTGATCACCTGTATTTAATCACATGAAATTTGTTATCATCAAAATACATATATAGATTTTTCAACAATCTCTTTCTTTTTGATGATGACAAAACATATACTCCCCCTATCAATATGCATCTATGATTAAGTTATATAGAATTTTAGAAATACTTCAGAAATAACATTTTGGGCATATAACTTAATAAACATGCATTTGAAATATTTTAAGAGAGATGAAAATAATCTTTAATAACATTAAAGATTCATATATGACTGATGTCTCCCCCTTTTTGTCACACTCAAAAAGAAAATATAACAAACAAAAGGATTTTTTCATAGAAGGAAAAATAAGACATAAGTTTGTCATATCCTCAAACAGAAAAAAAACAAAACATAGGATTCAAAGAAAAACATTCAGGAAGCAGGAGGGGATTGTTTCTGAATGAATGCTTACAACTCCGCATGATGTTCCTGCATATCACCATGATATTCTTCAAGTTGTTCTTGATATGCATGAAGCTTGGTATTTGTGGATTTCATGGATTCCTCGAGTCGTGCGAGAAGGAGATCCATCTTGGTGTTGACCACAATGTGGTGTTGTTCCTGGCGAAACTTGATGTCATCAAGTTGCTTTTGAAGTAACTCAATCTTTTTGGCGGTGGAGCCATCTTCATCTTCATCGGAGCTTTCAGAATCACGTTCTTCTTGTGGAGCAGAGGAGGTGGATGGAGGCATACTTTTGGAGATTTTTGACCTTTCAAGAGCTTGTTCCATTTTTTCTATAGCTGAGCTACCTAAAGGTTTGGATTTTACGACCATCCTAGCTTCATTGTCAAAAGGGACATCAAAATGCTCGAATAGGTTGGTGAGTAGAGATCCAAAGAAAAGTTTGGTTTTAACATGGGTCATGTAGTGGACAATGACTCGGGCCCAATTAACTTGAATTTTCTTTGTAACGGCATAAACCGCCTTACATGTAAGTTCACTAAGCTCGTCAAAATGGCCTTTCTTTTGAACTACATTGGCTGCTATAATGTAGGCTATCAGACGGGATTGCTTTGTCAATTGATTTATCTTGGTTGGCTTAAAAGAGCTTCTGGTGTTAATGGAAATGGCCTTATTGATTTCTAAATATGACCAATTTAAGTCATAAATTGAAAGAGTGATATCGAATCCGGATGACGAAATTTTCAGCAATTGTCTTATTAATGTATCATCAAAGATTAGGTCTATACCAACTAGATAGGACTGAAGCAAATCATGTGAAATTGTCATGTTCGCATAAAACTCAGAAATCAATTGGGGATAATAATACTTATCACCTATAGATCCTAGGAATGGAACAAGCATCTGAAGGGCAAATAATGCTTCAATATTGCCAAGTTCAGAGAATATTACCCTACGCCCGGTTAATACCTCATGATTTGCGAAACGGTCCTTATGAGCGTGTTGAGCTTCTTCGTTGGGGAAGCGGAAGGAACATTCGTCGGGAGGTGGAGGAGAGTCCACAAGCTTCAGATTGGGACGGCTTGCAAGTTGCTTTTTGGGAGCCATTTGGGAAAATCGCCGGAGAGGATGAGGGAGTGGGAAACGACCGTCGGAGATGGTTTTCAAAAAGTGGAAGGAAAGAAAAAGTGAAAAAAAATAGGGTTTTAAAAAGTGAAATATTTCGATCTACCGAAAATACACTATGCTCCTTTGGTCCGTGAACTTCGGTGTGCCGCTTGATCTGTCGTTTTCTCCTGAAACGGTATACCGAAAATATTCGGTTGACCGTTTTCTTTGCAGCTTCATTTTTCCTTTGAATTTCGGTGCTCCATTTGATTTACCGATTTCCCCTGAATCGGTATACCGAAAATATTCGATATGTCGTTTTACATGTGAACTACAAAATCTTTCTTTCTTTTCATATCAATACATCAAGATTACAAATAAATGATTATTACATCTTTATACATGTAATACTTGAATATTTCATATTTTCTTATGTGATCACCTGTATTTAATCACATGAAATTTGTTATCATCAAAATACATATATAGATTTTTCAATAGTAATGTATACTATGTGTGTGGTAGGTTGAAATCCGATAAAAATGACCTAGTTCAAGGTATAATCCGCTATAGTTACTTTTTAGATGTAAATCTACAAACACTAAGTAAATGTTTAAGTCCGCCAGACATCTTCACCCAATGTTTAGTATTAAAGCTTAGAGAGTTTGATTTCTTTCATTTTGTTTGTCTTATATTTTAAAGATAATTTAGAATTGGAGAGAATGTTGGAAAATAACGGTTTTTGTTTTAATTATCAAATTCAAAATATCTTTTAATACATTTTAATATATCATTTATTTTGTCATCATGTTGTTTCCTTTTTTAGAAGCCATGGCATGATTAGCGGGAATAGTATGGTCTACTACGTGTTTTCTCTTTATATATATATATATATATATATATATCATTGATATGTTTTGGGAAAATATAAGGATTTTTTTTTTTTACTTCTTCTTCCTTTTCCTTATTCTATGGCATATAACACTGCAATACAATTTGAAAAATTCAAAAAGCTTGCACCTTTGTAAATCATGGTGTCGTATCTCTAGAGAGGAATCGAAAATTCCTAGGCATGAGGATGAATTTTCTTCTTCAAGTTAAGGGATCCATCCTACTTTACTAAAAGGTAAAATCCTTCTTGTTCTTCTCTTTATTATTAAATATTTGTCATATTTGTTTATATCATTTTACATTCAATTATATTATTGTTGATATTTGTCTAAAATTTCTGACATTAAATAAATATTATTAAATATAATGTTGATAAAATACATACTCAAATGTAGAATCAAATATAATATCGATCTAATTATAAGATCGAACACGTTTTAATTATATTAATGTCAATATGAATTTGATTTATGATGTCATATGCCATCCCTTGTCGCATGTCAAACGAATGAAGTATTCGAGCTTGACCCGGTTGATCAGCTTGAAAGTCAAGCAAATAAGGGACAAATAGGTCTGAATGAGTAATAAGGTGCTATGATGTACGTCTTGACGCTGGCTATTTTGATGTGGTAAGGGGGGAGGACAAGATCTAAGTAGTGTGGCGTTACATTACATTAGGATTGAAGTGTAGATGTGTGTGGGTCCCTGAAAAGATTGGTGGGGTCTGTCAATCGTGGTGGGTCGATAGCTCAACTGCTTGAGTGCTTCCGACACGAGCTGTCGAGTATCTGCATCTGTCGGCGAAAGGAAGGGGAGACGACCCAATTTTTTAGATGCTAATCGTTCTGGACGCGGTGCTTCCCAACGAAGTCGTTGATTGCATACCATGTGTCGTAGGTACTCGTCGTTTTGATAATGATGCCGCCGTATTTATAACAGCAAGATAACGAAGTCGCTGGATCGGCTCTGCCTCTGCGGGTCCACCAGCAAAACTGTCCCCTTCCTCCTCCCTTCTTCTTCTTTACGTATATAAGAGATCCAAATTCATAACAACCGCCGCCGCCGCCGCCACCACCATCCCTTCCCCCGCAGTGGCAAAGATGGAGCAGCAGCAGCAACAGCAGCCTCTGCTGAGTGGACAACCGGGGTTGGAGCATGCCGGGTGGAGCTCCTACCAGCACGTCGGGAGGACCGCATCCATCCATAGCTCTCCCCTCGCAGGAGCCGATCTCACCGTCGAAGAGATCCGATCTGCCTCCTCCTTCTCCGGATCCTCCCACTATCCGCCTTCCATTCACGCCGCTCTCCTCGACACCTCTCCTCCGCAGCCCCATCATCCCCAAGGTAAATTAATTATTAATATGCCCTATGGTAACGAATAATAATAATAATAATAATAATAATAATAATATTATTATTATTATTAATAGCTGCTTACCTCCTAATTATGTGATCTGTGTCCTCCTCCGTTTGTACGTTGACATCAACAATCTATTATATGCTCCAGCCCAGTTTGTTATCTACTTGTTTAACTTAGCTCCGCTATGTACTTCTGGTGTAAGAAGAAAGCACTCTGGGCTGATGTTTGGACCATCATGTTTGAGCACTTCAAATCCACTCTGGATTCCTTGTGTGCTTGATAAGTATGCATCTCATACAATCTCAGACCACACCACTCACACCGGATTTTGAATTTCATTAGGTTTGGCCACTTGAGCGTCGGGAAAAAATGTTACTTCCCAATTATAGATGCCACTTATTGTGAACCTTCTTCTCTGTTTGCTGAGATAAATTAAAATCTTTCAATGTTTTCATTGCTCATTGCAGATCGGCCAATTGTGTTCCAAGGAGGATATGGTGGCGATCATGGTGGAAACCATTCAATTAACATTGGAAGGTAACTTATGGCAATGTAATGTTTTTTTATAACATGAGGTCCTGCAGCAAAACTTGTTTGTGGACATTTAGTATTTTGACCTGCCATTTACTTCTAGTAATCTGCAAAATATACAATGAGAAGTTGATAAACAGATAATCATCTTGTTTCATTTGATTTGCATCCTCCACAACAAGTTATCGTATATCTTAATTGTTGACACCTGATGGTTAATGGCTTACAAGTCACCAAAGAAATGGTGAAAGCACCTAATTTTAATTTGATAGTTGGCTGTGATCTCATTTTGGAACTTGAAACTGAAACATGGTTCTCATTTAGCAGCCTCCCATCTCACCATGCACCTACTTGCAGGCAGACCCTAGATGAAGTGGAGATCCGACAGCTACTCATTGATCATGTGGGTCATCGTTGCTGTTGGGGAAGTAGGCCAGCTCGGAGTTGGAGAATTTCTGCAATTGAAGATTGCAATGTATATGTTGGAACTTTGGAAACTTTTATGGAGGAGAGAGAAACTGTTGGAGAAACTGAACCTTACCGAGGTGTAAAAATTGACGGGAAGGATACTGGACCTGAACTTGGAATATGGGAGTTGGATCTGCGGTCTGATTTTCCACTTCTGTTTGTGCCACTGAAAGAAACAGTAGCTAAAATTCCTCATTCTGAAGCTGTTACAAAATGCTCAGGTAAAAATTCATGATAATATTTCGACAATTCAGTTAAAAATTGTGGGATAATCCAAAGTCGATGAAAATACTGTTTGGTCTACAATCCAAGTTTTTGAGCATGTTCGGCATAAATAGCTCTAAATATGCTTTTCTGTTTGCTAGTATTTTTCACTTACAATCATAGTACCTTCTTGTCCAGAAAGACAATGTCATTTTGTTATACATGTTAAGTTGGTAGTAAATATTAATTAGTGATGATGTGCCAACATAACTTTGAAATTGCTGGACCTCCTTTTGTTTCTCGCTTTCCATGTTTTATCATAAATAAGTAAATCTTGTCTGTCTTACTTATAGATTGCGAGGGTAGAGGAAAGGTTCCTTGTCAAACATGTAATGTTGGCCAAGAGCCTGGACATTACAAGGAAAACCAGATGAGTCAATGTGCTGTTTGCTACGGGAGGGGTTTGATCGCTCATAAAGATGGATCAGATACAATGTATGTAAATTCTAATTCATTATTTTAATCTTTCTTCGAAAAGATAAAGTACTAGGTTGTATGTCACATGCATGTCTATCACTAAGTGTTTATATTTAATCATGTCTTTATTGCAGATGTGCACGTTGCAATGGAAAAGGCATGCTTCCCTGCGTAATATGTGGGTCACATGGTTTAGTAAAATGTTTGGTGTGCCAAGGACAAGGTTCCCTCCTCAAGCGTAAAATGGCTCATGTTAAATGGTATGCATGCTTTTACATTAGCAGGTGCTTGTACAAAGTTCACGGCCATGAGGGCCGCCAACCTATTTTGGCTGCCCCAGTCTGCTGGCTTAAATTTATATCTGTTGGCACTACTTTAGTGCTATCAGATTAGCAGACTTATGTTTTCTTGACGATATAATGCATACTCTGTTTTTACTTTTCTTCTTCTGAATATAGATGGAAAAATAACAAATGGATATGCATGTTGGCTGTAGTATCTTAGGGTTCGTTTGGAACCTTCTAAATCTAGAAGTTAGATTTTGAGTTATTTTCAAAAGATGGCTTCTGAGGGTTTTTGTAGAAACTAGATTCTAGTTTACTTATAAAATCTTGTTTGACAAATAAATGTGCCATCGGTAGAAGTTGAATTCTAATAATAGTTCAATTACATATTTACCCATTATCAAGACCTAACGCAACTCCATTCTCTGTAGCCATCCCCGCCAATGAATAGCCCTAGGAGCATGCTTGTTTGCTTGAAGGCATTGGATCCCAACAACACCATCTCAAACCCAGTGCCACTATGGACTTCAACCTCATTTGGAGTACTCCAATACCCACTTCACCAAATTCTTAAAAAATATAAAAGCCTATGTTTCCCCTCTTGCCGAAGTCACTGGTGGTGATGGAGGAGGTGACAAAGGAGGTGTTCTAGGGGAACCCGGACTTCTTTCCCATCAAGGCCATGGACTATAAGAGGTTCCTGGTGATCTCGCTAGGGACGACACCGTCCAAGGGGGACGAGATGTACAACGCCGAGAAGGTTGGGAAGTAGGGTGTTCTAGGGTGGTTGCTTAACAATGGGTCGACGTCGTTGGTGGATGTGTTCATGCAGGCCAATGCCAACATGGTCAACATCAACATCTCTGTGGCCTTCTAACCTGTCCCAAGGACCTTTGCAATCGCCTTGAACTTGGCAAGGACGCGGTGGAGTTCCAGGACCAAGTTGACAGAGAAACGAGAGATGAGAGAGAGAAAAGTTGGTGGCAATAATGTAAATAGTAATGACATTTTGATGTAAAATATAAAAAATAATAAGAGTATCGTAGTTATTGCTTAATTATTTTTCAAACTTATACTAAAAGCTCCCTTCAACTAGATTCTACAAAAGCTTTCAAATCCACATAAAGACCTTCATCCAGAAGCCATGGCTTTTGTGAGAAACGAGATGAAGAAACCCTATTTAGAACTGCTTTTGTCTATTTTTATGGTTTGCTACAAGCTAACTATTCAAAGTCACCTAGAAGTACTTCCAAATGGACCCTTAGTCCAATATTCAAACTTTCCAAGTTGTAGAAGTGTGTGAACTGAGCATAGGTTGCCTTAGTTTGTGTATTAGCATTTTGCTAATTGCATTAAATTTTCCCCATGTAACTGTGAGAACAATACCTTAACCACATTCTGAAGGTTCAGCATGATTTGTTTTTGCAATTGAGTGTAACCCAAGATTATTTCTTGTTGTAGATTAGCACATTCTAAAGGTTCAGCATGGAATTTTTTTCCTGCAATTGAGCTTAATCCAAGCTTATTTCTTCTTCTAGATCATACACCTTCACTTTTTTTTTCCCTCAGCACTCCTAGCCACATAATCTTAGGAAGGTACTCATGTATCCTTGGGATTTTTTTAACTTAATCAAATCCCCTCTTTGTGGTGCATTCAACGATATTTAGAGGGCAAACGTATGTGTAAAAGTTTGTCCATAATTGCACTGGATTTGAATACACCTCTCCCCCTTAAAATCCATGGATGACCCCTAATCAGGTCGACTTAGAATTATATTCAGTTTCTAGGCCTTCAATCTGGGTTTCTTGTGTGAGATATGGGCATCCTATCCACAATGCAATTTATTTTTGAAAACAGTTGTTGAAGAGTATATTAACTGTTGAATGATTATTGCGCGTGTTCAGGAGGACATTATCAACCCAAAAGGTTACTGCTGCCAGTGGTGCTGCATCCGTTCCAGATGAGGTTTTCCACGGTGCGAAGGGTGTGGAGCTATGTAACACACAGGCATATCAATGCAGTCCTGCCTACTTTGCAGATTCATATTTCCTCAATAAGTTCTCGTCAGATGTCATTGCTGACAGGCCCCATATCCCGCCTGCTGCAAGAATTATATGCGAAAGACATGCAATCTCTGTTGTACCTGTCACCCGTGTTACAATGGCCTACCGTGACAAAGCATTCAGCTTCTATATCATCGGGCTCGGTAGAGAGGTGTATGTAAAAAATTATCCTTCTAAGTTCTGTTGGGGCCTGTGCTGCTGCTTGGAGTGGGTGCGGGTATAGCATGTCCAATTTTTTCTCATAAAAACATAGAATTCGTCACTCAAGGAAGTTATTTTTCCAAGGATGGTAGCCACCCTACCATTGTGGTTTGGTCTTTTGCTTTGTAGCTTCGAAGTTTAAATAATTGTCTTAAGCTTTGTATCTTTTTACCACCATCAAGATGTATGTAGATTGTGAACTCTGCATAGGCTATGGTCTTGTATACATTACGATAATCCAAAATATGAAAGGGCAATAAAGTTGATAGAAGTCTTTCGTATTATAATTACTTTTCTGTTGTATATCGAACCTATGTATGATCTAATCTGTTATTTTCAGGTAAAATAAAGTATTATAGTGTGTATATTTTTGAAAATCAGCATACTGGTTATGTAAAGTAGGATGAGTTTTTTTCTCTCGAAAAGTAAGCAGATGCATCGATAATGCTGGTTATGAGGCCACAAGCAGTGAAAGGGTACAGCTGTGCTCTAAGAGCAATACAAGCAAGTGCAATAGTTGCACTGCACAAAAAGAACCAAACCAATTACCAAATACGAAGACCCAGCAACAAAGCAAGTCACCCACAACAACAGTTGTAAGGAGCTGAGAAAAGTCTCGGGCTGGGAGACGAAACAACACGAAGGCGCCAGAGGAAATAGACGATACCATTCACAGTAGCAGCATTGGTAGCAGGGTCTCCTAAAACGGCATTGATGGCTCGACGGGCTGTTCTCATTTTCTTCAGGTTGGTGAACGTCACCGATACATTTCCTGGGTTGCTTTCCTTGTAGAAATCTGCCCGCCAAATAGCCAGAGAGATTATATCATCAATCAAATGAGCAACAGTGACATCTATATTCGTAAAAATCTTATCATTACGTAAATTCCAAAATCATTTAAATTGAAAATTCGATCAATGGAAGGGACGTGAAGGTTGTTGCAGTAAATAAAAAAACTACAAATGAGAGGCGCAAAGAAGTGCAGGCAATCAATCCTCCGGTTGAGAAGTACGCAAAACACAAGTGTCGGCAACGCAGGTTGACTTTGGAAAGTCACGGCAACAAAGGAATTTTGAATTTTGATCCGAGTCCCCTATCATTAACATTAAGGAATTGCCAGAAGCTTAAGCAGCTTTGCAGTAACCAACATTCAACTACGCCACAGGTGATGAGATGATACCCCAATGCAAAGTGACCACCCACCGGCCACTACACGAAAGTAGAACTATAAAAGTTTTGAAGGGAGACAAAAATATATTCTCGATTTGGGCATTAACCAACATTCTAGAAGCTTACGTAGGTTTGCACGAACCGATATTTAATAAGAAGAATCTTGGAATAATTGGCCATTGACCAGTGTAAGGTGACCACCCATTGGCCACTACACAAGACTAGCCGTCCGGAACTGAAGAAAGACCAAAATATACTCTCTCTTTTTTTCTCTTTTCTGGTTAATGCATTTGTCTAAACAGCTATTTAGTTAAAATAAAATTTATGTGTATATCTTCATTACCCAGTTCAATTTATGTCAATACTTTCTGACCAGTCGTAACTTCAATGGTGTCAAAAATAGAGACAAGGTAAAAACATTTTTTGCCCATAATAATTTGTTTTAGATTGCCCATTGTGTTTACCTTTTACTAGAAATCTTCTTCTTCTTCTTCTTCTTCTTCTTCTTCTTCTTCTTCTTCTTCTTCCAGGAGCAGCATGAGTTCCTCATTCCTCAACCTTGTCGGTTGCACCCAACCACATTCCATCGTGCCTTCGTGAACAAAGATGACACGTCATCTCAGAACAAAGGAAGAAGTGGGAATGTAGAGCAACTCTTCTTGATTGAACTTGGCTCGGAGGATTCTTCTGGATGAAGGAACCACGACGGTCAACTCTTTTCATGGACGAAGAACATTGGAGGCAATGGAGCCGACGTTTCTCTGAGAAGATTAGTTATGATTTAGGAAAAATCGGCACAGGCCGACATGTGAGAGGGCCCACTAGGCCGACCCCTTCACAAGCTGATGGGTCCCACTAGGCCGACTTATATTTAAGTCCTCTGTGATTAAAGCATACAAATGGGAGAATAGATTTGTTTCACAAGCCGACCTGTATTTAAAGCCTCTATGATTAAGGCATACAAATGGGAAAGTAGGTTTGTCATCCCATTGGACCTTCGTTAGGCTTAACAAGGATTGGATTATGAAAGCGGGACAGAAGGTAATAGAGATTGATACTAGGTGTGTCGATACGAATCAAAATGGAGGTCTGTTCCTTTGGGTTTTTTTTGGGTGTATTTTAAAAATTATTAAAAAAAGATATAGATAAAGTTTAAAAATTAAATAAAAATATTTTCTTAATTGTCTAATAATTGAAATTACAAAAAAATATATTTAGATAAATTTTTACAGATTACAACAAAATATAATTACAAATTAATTGAAATTCATTATGAAGAATTTTCTGTATCTATCGTAGAAGTTATATCATCTTCTCCCAATTCGTTATTTAACGTCAATTTTTGAATTCGATCTGTACCATCATACCAGTTTTTTAGATAAAGCGAAGTTTCTACCGATTTCTTCGATAATTTGCATCTTCTAAATATTCTTATTGTAACCATGCCGACAACAGTCTCGATATGGTTTTGACACAAAAGGACAAAATACACGAGAGACGGCAAAAGTCACGACAAAAACAATAAAAATATGCAAATGCAGAAGTCGCCACCTAGTCTATTAAAATGGAAGACGAGGAAAACCATATAAAACATGCAAATCATGCAATGGAAAAGTAGGTCATAAACCAGAAAAATATGGGTAAGGATCTCTGTTACGCACGAGGAAGGTATTAGGCATCCTCGTGCGCCCGATAAATCGGTCTTCTATTGGTTTCTCTTTTGCTTATGTAATGTCGGCTTTTCAGCCTCTGCTGTATGCCCGAGGGCGATATGCCATACCATGCTAATGTGTGGAGTCTAAAAATGGGTGCATGATGTGTAGAGGTGTGTTCTAATACTCAGAAGTATCACTCGTATGTCGGGTCAAGTATTGATGCAAAGTCATTGCATCAATAAAATCAAAGATATATCAATTTCGAGTGATTTTTCATCCTTGCTTTGCTACATGTCAAATGCAAACTAACATGCATGGAAATGGTTAAAACAAAGACATGCCTTCCCGAAGAAAACCAGGAAAGAACCAGAAGCAAATTGAAGTAAGAATCATGCTAGAACGTTATGCAAAACCTGTTGTGTGCTACTGAAAACAGGCTGCTGCGCCTGTTAGATGTGCTAGACTAGTGCGTCAGTCTGGTGCGCCACCTAGGTGCTTCTATGTGGGCCAGAAAGATGTGCCAAAGCAAATACAAAAATCTATGTAGTGTAAAGTCACATATGAATGCAGCTAGTAAATCATGTCATGTAAAATCCTTTACAAAACTTGAAAATATGCTTTGAAAGAAATGCGAATGCAATGACCTGTGGACCTTGTGCTCAAGGGCTGGTAGCCTCACACAGAATCACATACTAAATGAAAGATGCAGGATTCAGTCATGCCACTGGATCATTGGCTGATGCATAAAGTTCTCCATGTTGGAGTTAAATGCAACCAGCCTACCAGATGTTGATCGGGGATTGATTATCCAAAGAGATAAAACAACAAGGAAACAATCTTGATTAAAATCGAAAACATGCATGCAAAATCATGAAATATAAGAGAACCAGCAGTAAAAGAATCGGGCTCAAAATCATTTAGAAAACCGCAAGCAGATATGCAAAAGTGAATGTTTCACTCTCTGACCAGTCTAGTGCTCCTGCATGGGGCGCTAGAGAGGTGCGCTGGAGAAGTGCGCCGCTCTGGTGCGCCATATAGGTGCTCTCCAGAAAATCTGGATCAAACTGTAATCTGATCCAGAACCTGACCCAGAATGAGGATGGGTGATTTATGCTAATGCAGGTTGATTCATGAGATTGTTAAGAGCATGATGGAATGCATCTGATCATAGCTATCTTATTTGAACAAGATTACTAAATAGGTTTATGTAAAAGATTCAAACATGGAACGAATAAACCCAACATGACATGCTGTAACCATGATCATATCAAGAACATAATAAAGAAAAGATTGTTCATGCAAGCGATGTAGTGCAGATTTTTACACTAGAAATAAACTAAACATGCTACAATCAAAGCATAGATTTACATGAAGAGTATATTGTAAAAAAGATAAATAAATTCATCACAAAATCCTCATGTAGATACTGAAAGAATCATACCTTATATGGAGCTTCTAACATGCTATTCCTTGCAAAAGAACAAGAGATTAAGGAAAGGGCCTACCTTGTCCGAGATGGATGTTCCTTCTAGAAAGAAAAGAAAGACCCAAGATAATAAGATCCTTGATGCTTTGGAAGGACTGAGAATACCTCTGGATGCAAGAGAAAACTTGAGTGCTTAAGTGGATGGTTGCAGAATTCTGGAAAAGGCTAGTGCAGCTATATGACTCTATCTTTCAAGATCATTCAGCCCCTTTAAATGGTTGCCTATGGGGTCTATATATAGGAACTCCTCATGGGTAACTCCTAGGACAACAATGAGCCTTGTAGACGAAAAACCTAGAAGATTCCATGGCATGTTCGTTGGTAGAGGTAACAGCCATGGGAGGTGGAAAGCCAGTAGCCTGAGAAATGGCTGGGCGCCTGGTAGGTGCGTCGGGTATGTGCGCCTGGTATGTGCGTCGGGTTGGTGTACTAGCTAGGTGTGCTAGGTAGGTGTGCTAAGTAAGTGTGCTAGCTAGGTGTTCTCTCCTACCTATCTGGATTTCTAGTTGGGTTGCGGGCTTGCTATAGGTTTAGGGTTGGTTCAAGGGTTAGTCACATCCAAAGCAACAACTGGAAAGCTCATCTATGAGTCACCTCAAAATCGGGGTGTCTACACTTATATTAAATAAATTATTTGTGTATTATATTTTCAATTGTATTTCTAGAATGACTTTTAAATTATAGATTTACATATGTTTGCATACAAGTAATATTTTTTTTATTTTCAAAAAATATAAAAGGTTGTTTATCTTGATTTATAAATTTAGTTAATCCATATGTAGTTTCTTTTGCAGAACATTACTAATTAATTATGCTACTAGATCTTACTTGCATTTGAGTTTCTTTTAAATCTGTTTTTTTTTTAATTGTTTTTTTTCTTTACAATAGATGACCATTACCCTCCTCCCCCTTGCTTTTTACAACTAAAGTAGCGTTTGGTACGTTGGAATGAGGACTGGAATGGAATGAGAGAATTCTATTCCAATGTTTGGTATAAAAATATCTTTGAAATTGACACGAGAATGAAATTCCCTTGGAAATCGAATTCCTATTGAACATGGGAATTCCATTCCTTTCCAAGAGGTAAGGAATTTGGTTCCCAAGTCTATTGGAATAAAAAAAAAATCAATCCATTGTGTCCAAAAGTAGAGTCTTTCCATTAAGTTCCTTATATGTATGTATTGCCTTGTTAAGTCAATGTGATGTTTACAAGTTGAATAATGTGGTAACTTTGCGATAGAAAGATGGATATTCATGTAGGAATAGGTTGAGTTTTTGGAGGTGTATGCTTCCATTAGGATGGGGGCGTTGTCGAAGTTATGTGCTGCCTTGGGGATGTCGATGGTGGTTACCGAGAAGGAGGAGAAGAAGAAAAGAAGTTTAATTAGTGGTCTAAGTTCATTCCATTCCATTCTATACTTAACATCGGAATGGAATAAAATTATTCCATTTCATTTCATTCTATTTCATTCCAAATTTCATTCAAAAGTTTATTCCATTTCTGTCTATTTTTATTCCAATGTATCAAACACCACACATGGCTTTTACTATAATAATTATCTGTTGAATCATTGGTTAAGTTTGGAGTTAAATATTTCTAACAATGAGCTATTCTTCTCTAAACTTTTTGAGTAGATGTGGGTTGGATTTGTGAACCTACATTTTGTACTAAATCTTGGATTAAGATATCTTGGTTTGATGAACTAGCTATTATAATTTATTAAAAAAAAAAAATGAAGGATAAAGAAGTAAAGAAATTACAAGTAGAAAAAAATTGTAGTGATAAAAGCAAAACAAACAGTGGAGGCGGAATGTGGGAGTGGTGAATTAGAATAGTAGACGTTGGAATAGAAGTATAGTACTAGTAGTGTGTAGAGGAAAAATAAAGAAGAAGTGAGAATATAGATGGTATAGAAAAATTGTAAAAAAGAAGAAGATGGGATGGAGAGTATTTATAGGAAAAGAAGAGAATTAGAGAAAGTTAAAAAAAAAAAAACAGAAATAATTAAATATATTTACCTGTTGGCAAATGTTGCGTAATAAATGGGCTTTGTTGGGTAGGGATTAAATTGTTGTTTTAGGAATGATAAATTTATTAGAGCAAGAGGTCAACTCTGAAAGGTTGGGCTGAAATTGTTACTTTTATGACCTTAGATGCATTGGTTTAAGGGAAATACACTTTCAATACCATCCAAAAAAGTAAATATTACGCAAATATTGCAGTCTAGATTTTGATAATATCATGGATACCATTGACCCTTTTTAATCTTACACATATAGCATCGAGTTTAATTATGTTGGTCTCTACGTTAGAATTAATGGAATATTCTCTAATTCCATTAAAGTTTAAATAGATCATTCATTTAGACCATCTTTCATCTTGTTCCCGACGAGAACTAAAAAAAAAAGAATCAACACATCTATTTATTATTTATCTTCCTTCTTCTTTAAGTCTCCAACCTCTTCACTAACAACCCATACTCCACCTTCAACAACCATCATCCACACCATATATTCTTCGTTTCAGTCGGTGGTCGAATTTTTTGTCAGCTTGAGGAAGAGCTTGTGGATGAACTAAGTTTTGGGATCCTTGATTTGGCTTCAGTTGTGTTTTCTTTGATAGATTGAAAAGGAGGATGTTGGGAATTAATTAGAGTTTCATGACTTTGGGTTAGTATTTTTGGAAAAAAAATAAAATAAAGAAAGGAGTGGGATAAGGATGATAGAGTAAGGAACTAAGGATAGATTAGTTATTTTTTGATATTGATTGGCTTTCAACTCATTATTCTTAAGATTTGACCAAGTATTTGATGGTGATGGCATATGTATAAGAAAAAAAGAGTGTAATGATTTTTATAATATTTTCAAACTCTTGATGGTATTTATGTAATTTTGTTTATTTTTAATGGTATATATGTACCTTTTTTTTTTGTTGGAAGGAAACTTGAGATGGGTTTAAACGTTGAGACTGTTGTGACTGTTTTTCCGAAGAAAATATGGTCAAATTAAAAAAACATAAGTTAAGTATGATCCCGTCGCGCAACAGTATCTTACGATTAAAAGGGCAGGACTAAAATATTGGCTGTAATATGTGATATGTCAGAAAAAAGTGCTTGTAATCGTAGATTATTTAAGCACACGGTCAATATTTCTGACTTCAATTATTATTTAAGAAACAAAGACTTCTATTCAAAGAAATGACGGCAAAAGACAGCAGAGTAAAAAGCATAAATACTCTCCATCCCAACGTTGTAAGTCAAGTCTAGAGTCAAGTTGAGTTGAGCTCTTATGCTCCAGACCCTTACGCCAACCCATCTATGGGTCGGATTGAGTCTACGCCCTTGCAAACACACCGTGGAATCTTCTCATTTATCTATATTGTTCCACGGAAAGATAAAATCATTCTTTTGTCTTATCTAATTAAGGCAATATTACTATAAATAAACTCTGCATATACCGATCTACTTCTATTTTATCTTCTGGAAGGACAAAAGCTTGGAAGTATTCGGATTTAGAGAGATCATAAAAATCAAACACTAAACTGTCGACACCTTGGTTACGCTAGAAGAGAAATCAATTACACCTTCTTAATACAATTTTCATTTCTTACATCATGGTTGTAATTTAACGAAAGCATCATGCGTCGAGTGGAAGGGTATGTCATTTTCCATCTGATCAGATAACTGCGGTTTTCAGCTTCCCGATCATGTTTATTGTCTTGTCGTTTTCTCGGTCCCACACGAACCCAAGCCTATACTTAATATTTTATTAATGTAAATGTTAAGATTTGAAAGGAAAAAAAAAAAACTTGATATACATCTTTTCTCTCAAATGTTTTTTCTTTCTGATTGAGAGTAATTTTAACGATGACTGACTGACAGACAGACAGTATCAAAATGGTGCATTCACAGAAACAGCGCATCCTTGAAAGTTTGTTATCGCGGTCTAATTTTGCGTATACTCTAAAGTGGAAAATTACAGACACAGACAAGACTAGAAGCGAAGAAAGAATTCAACTCTGAATTATGGCAACTTTTCCTAACAATGTGGAGTAAGGATTAAGGAAGGTAGAAATTTTTGGATCGTTTTTTCATTTTCCACGCATTACGCACAAAAATCCGGCATCTTCTACTCATGTGACTTTTTACATCTCGCACAAACCAAAAAATGACAACTCCCGCCACAAACCAAAAATCGATGGTCAACAAATCATCCAACCGCAACCAACAGTCAACACTTCCATGAATCATACGTACGTTACATGTCAAAGAAAAAAAAAAAGAAAAAGAAGAAAACTTAGAAAATGCATATTGGGACAAATAAATAAAAAAGCTGTAGCCTGTAGTCCTGGTATCTGTAGTTCGATATATGTATCAAATTAGTATCTTCGTAAATCTTCTTTTTTAAGTAAAAAAGATATTATTAAATGATAAGAAAAGATAAAATTTAAAAAAAAACAATTTTCTAGGAAAAGAAACTTAAAAAAATGTTCGGCAACGTGCAGAGTATGAACATGAACCGAACATACACGTATAAAAGCACACCACGTTTCCCGGAGTAGACCAACACCATCACGACGGTTCTCCTTCTTCCTCCTCCACCACCACCACCTCCACCTCCTTCTCCACATCCATGGCGACGACAACTCTAGTGGCCGGCGTGAGCCCGACGGCCAATCCGATCACCAGCGCCACCAGGCGCAGAGTCACAGACTTCTCCAACGACGAGGAATGGGGGGACAGAGACTTCAGCTCCCACCATGACCACCACCACATCAGGAAAGCCGCCTGCTTTAACGAAAAGATGATGTTTTCCTTGCTCACGAGATCGGGGAGGAATGTCTGGAGGAAAACGCTCACGTTGGTTTTGTTCTCGCTCTTTGTTTTCTCTGCTCTTTTGAGAACTCCCATCAGGGGTGGGGAGAAGAAGGTAGCTGCTGTTGTCGATGGAGAGCAGAAACAGGGGATTTTGCCTTTCTCTTCTGGTATCGTGCATGGGGAGGAGCACCATAATGTGCAGAGAGAAGAGCAAGATGTCAAATTCAAGGACGACGGTTTGTCTGTGGTACTTTTCTCTACCCAATTCATGGGTTGCTCTCAGTTTTCCTTTTAATATGGAAAGATGCCTTTTTCCTTTTTTGCTATTTTTCTGGTTTTGATTGTTATATTGGAATTCTGTCATTAAGATACAACTTTCTGTTCGGGGTAATCTTATGTTTTTGGATTTCCGCCACTGAATGGTTTTATTTTTTGGTTGCTCTCTGTTTTCGTTTTAATATGGAAAGATGCCTTTTTCCTTTTTCGCTATTTTTCTGGTTTTGATTGTTATCTTTGAATTATGATGTCATTATGAAATAGAAATGGTTTTGATTGTTTTTGGATTTCCGTCACTGCATGGTTTTATTTTTTCTTCTTTTTTGGTGGAAGGGGAATTTCTGTTTCCTTTTCGCATGGATTTTTTTATAAAAAAAACTTTCTTTTCTAATTGGAATTCTAACTATTTCTATGGTAGCGTGCACAACTTTCCCTATGTTTTGTTTTGACTTGATTTTTGTTCTTGTCCATACTACTGGCCTTATTGTCTGTTCCTGGTGTTACATGAACGATACACTGTTGTGAACAAAATTTGATTTTTTAAATGGATATTAACTTTTATGCAATTTATTTCTGCTTCTGTCGTGCCAATATGCCATACATAACAGTACAGCAATTTTTTTTGGTTTTAAGATTAGATTTTTAAGAAACATGCAGATAAATGATAGAAAGTACTTTTGTCATTGATAGGAAGAAGGAAATCGAACTCATTCGATTATTAACCATGCTTAAGGTCTTGATAATGTTCTTTCACCAACAAGTTTCTGAGAATTGTTTAAATCATTGTCGCCATTTCTATTTCAGATACCTGAAATTTGGATTAGGAGAAAAGACAAAAACTATCCAAAGTGTATAAAGCGACCACGGAATCGATATAGTATGCCTTTTTAACTCTACAATCTGTTTAGTCAATTTTATGTATGTAGCTTTCGAAAGAATTACTGATATTCCTTTTTTCCTTTCCTAAAAATGATCATACCATAGTGTTCTTCTCTTTCAGGAACTGGTACCGGCACAGACGGCTATCTTCTAGTTCACGCTAACGGTGGATTGAATCAGATGAGAACAGGAGTAAGCATACTTTTTCATTAACGTTGGTAATGCATTAGAGGTTCTTATTTTTCTGACCCTGTTTGTAATTACAATACAGATATGTGATATGGTTGCCATTGCAAAATTGATGAACGCAACACTTGTTCTTCCCTCCCTTGACCATGACTCTTTTTGGACAGACACAAGGTATGTTTTTTAGATCTTGCAGATGCCATACATGAATGGAGATAGGCAGAAATGGAAACCAATTTAATCTGAAATATGAGCATAAAATTTGCAGCGATTTCAAAGACATATTCAATTGGGAGCATTTCCTAAATGTCCTAAAAGATGACATTGACATAGTGGAATCTCTCCCACCAAAGTATGCAGCCATTAAACCTTTGGAAAGGGCACCGATTTCCTGGTCCAAGGTATCAATCAACAAAAAACAAAAAATCTACCAAAATCATGCTATTCCTTTTGCTTGTCTGTTGATTGTAAGTATAAAATGATACAACTTAATATTAATAATAGGGAGGCTACTACAAACTAGAATTGCACAAGTTACTGAAGAAGCGAAAGGTGATTCGATTCACTCACACAGATTCCCGGCTCGCGAACAATGGTATTCCACCTTCTTATCAGAAACTCCGGTGCCGTGTGAACTTTGAAGCTCTTCGCTATACGGAACAGATAGAAGAGTTGGGGAAGAAGCTTGTCGAGAGGTTGAGAAGAGGCAGTGGAAGGTATATCGCTCTTCACTTGAGGTATGATTCCGATTAAATTGTTTGGTTACTGTAATTGTCATAGTATTTGTTGCTTTATGTCTTGCTTGCTCAACATTTAGAGTTTTTAACATGGATTTATGAACTCGTATGAAGCAGTTTCGACATAAGTTTGTATTCTGCTTCTTTAGATCAAGCCATCAAAGCGGCATATCAAACCTTGCTGAAATATGTTTGTATTTGGACTACAGATATGAGAAGGACATGCTAGCGTTCACCGGATGCAGCCACAACCTGACGGAAGCAGAAGCGGAGGAGCTGCGAGTAATGAGATACAACGTGAAGCACTGGAAGGAGAAGGAAATCGACAGCGAAGCACGTAGGATTGAGGGTGGATGTCCAATGTGTCCTCGAGAAGCGGCTCTTTTTCTCAAAGCCATGGGCTACCCGTCGGACACAAATATATACATTGTTGCCGGAGAAATTTACGGAGCGAGCAGTATGGACGCCCTCCGGGCTGAATTTCCCAATGTGCACACTCACTCCTCGCTTGCAACACCAGAGGAGATTGAAGACATCGAGCTTTTCCAAAACCGCCTCGCGGCAGTGGACCACATCGTTGCATTGGAGAGTGATGTCTTCATGTACACATATGATGGAAACATGGCCAAAGCGGTTCAGGGTCATCGGAAATTCGAAGGATTCAGAACCACCATTAATCCTCACAGGTAGTTTTTGCCAACAAAAAGTTCATTTCCAACTCCACTGACAGTTTGGACTTTCCTCGATATTCTTGTCATTTCTCATTAACATTGGGAAACTTGCTTGGTTCTTCTGGTATCAGGCAGAAATTTGTGGAACTGACAGATAAAATGGATCGGGGACAATTATCTTGGGAGCAATTTGCATCAGAGGTGAAGAACTCCCATCAAGCAGAGAGACTCGGAGGCCCATATGCAAGACAATCCGGATCGATTCCAAGGCTCGAGGAGAGCTTCTATGCAAATCCTTTCCCGGATTGTTTCTGCAATACGACAACAGCTTTGCGATAGCAGTGACCAGAAAAAAGAATCAACTCAAAACTAAAGTTTTTTTGTTTATATGCTGGAATATACTCCACAGGAGGCAGGAGCCGCCGTACCTTTTTTGTATAAACACAAGAGTTTTGGTGGTGCAGTTCTTGGCACTGATGTATAATATTTTATTCAGGGAAAGGTTGGGACAGAGAGGTGTATACATACGTGTAGCTTATTTCAGAAAGAATCGTAGGTTTTCCCTGTTTTTTTTTTTAACTTGAATAGTTTCTCCCCAAGAAGAGAGGTGTTGCTTGACATCGATCATGTGTTTATTTGTTCATTTATGTATTTGTTTTTCTTCAGCAGTGGAAATGGTTGAAATCTATTGCTGTTAATCATACAACTCTATTTTCGTGAACTCATGTGTCCTAATGTTCTGTCATTCTCACTGTCAATGCAGTAGTCTGCAAGCAGCAAGCAAAACAGAGGTCAAACCAGAGACATTTCTTCAACGATCCCAGTAAATACATAACACTCTTTCATGCTTTTTTAATCAAATAGGTTCGCTTATGTTGGATCAAAATCCGCTCGTTTGCTCCAGAATTTTCATTCACTTAATGTTAGAAAAAAAGTTAGCGTGTTGTTAATTACATTGAGATAAATAGATCGACTTTTCACGTAAGTAGATTCTGGGTTATTATTTGTAAGAGTGAAGATTGGGCGTATGCTAGGAACTCTTACTTATTTCCCAGTGTTGTTTCTTTGGAGCTAAATATAAGAATCATTGATCGCCGTCATGGGATGAAATCACAAATCGTATAGGTATAGACCACAAGAACAAAAACCAGAGTTTGACCATAACCCATAAAAGACACAGCTGAAGCAGAATCAAACAACAGTTATGATAAAGGAATGCCATTCATTAACTGATTCCTCCATTCATTCCACTGGGAGCATTACCTCATTGGTCCTGAAAGGAGGCAGAGTCCATGGTGGATTATACCTTGCGAGCAGGAACTCCCCAACGACCTTATACCCATCTCTCTCCAAGCACTCCCTCAATCCCCCCACCTTCCCCTCCACCACCTTGTCGTTCGCCACCCCACTAAACTTCACCACCCCATACTTCCTCTCCCCCTCCTCCCTCACCACCACCCTCTCGTCCGTCGGCTTCGGCGCCTCCTCCACCTTCTGGTACTTGGACGGCAGCACGAACCGCATGGTGACTGCGTCCGTGATCACCGGGGCCGTCATCGCAATCTTCTCTGACGAAGAAGTGGTGTCAGTGGTGGTGATGACGGGGGCCGTCATGGCGATCTTCTCGGGCTTGACGTTCTGGGGGTTGCCGAGGGCGCCGATGTAGTTGGCGAGGATCATGAAGCCGCCGTCGCGGTCGTTGCGGAGGTCGGAAGGGCTGTAGGTGACTTGGGCGACGACGGAGGTGGAGTAGTTTCTGATCTCGTAGTCGGGGCAGGTGTGCAGGAGCTCGAATTTCGCCGTCTCCACCGTGATCTTGCCCAGTACCATTCCCATCTTCTTCTTCTTCTTCTGGGGTTAATTGGTCTCCACGTGTAATGGTGCAGAGGAGAGGAATGTTTGTTTGTTTATAAGGTCGTCACGAGTGGATGAAAACAGACAAGGGAGGTGTGAACGTAGAAGTACCACCGAGGCTTGGGATTCGAGGTTGATACCGCTGATATTATTAATTGGATAGATGGATGGATTGCTTAACGTGCGTTTGGTTTTGCTGCCGGGCTTTCGGTTTATTTGGTAGAAGTTAATTTTTAGTTTTTTTTTTTTTAATAAAAACTAGCTTTTATGAAAAATATGAGAAGTTTGTTTATCAAAATAATGATTTTTTCTAGATTTTTAGTTATAACTTATGTCAAAATACAAAAATACCATCGAGTACAAACAAAAAGGGATCTAGTGGTTTGTCAGATACATTGCATCCCTTCCTTTGATGGCTTGCCATCTCGCATTTCCTGAATGACCATATCAAATATCCTCTCTCCTAGAACCCCAGGGATTTCAAAATAGTCCTTCAAAATCACAAGAAGTACAACAACATCAACGTACAAAATTGAGGAACAGAAGTATAGATTGGAAAAAAACAAAGATGGCATCTTGTTATTACTTAGAAGAAGACGTGGGCAGAGATGAACTTGGTGTTGCTCTATGACAAGGCACTGAGGGAGACAAACAGGGATTTGAGATTGGCAAGCTCATGCTTGATGAATGCCCTACCAAATAGGAGACGGGATTCAGGAGGTGATCCCCTTGACGAGGATCTAGGAGGTGACGACGGCGAAGGAGGAAGGAGACAGGGATGGTGGCTGAGGGTGGGTGGGATGGCAAAGACGAGGGTGAGGTCGGAGAATGAGACTGGGACAAGGATTTAGGAGGTGGCAACGGAGGAAGAAGTGTTGGGAAACGAGGGCCTAATAAACACTAAGGCGAAGCAAACAAAACTGTAACCAAACAATCACAAGCAGACACAAGAAATTTTTACGTGGAAACCCCCTCGGTGTGAGGAAAGGAAAAAACCACGGGGCCCTCTCGGTCCAGGCAACCGGCACTATGCTGTCAAGGGAATACAATTTGTTCTTCTCAAGTTCTCAAACTTGAGGTTAGCACAAGCCACAAATAATCTTCAATAGAGATAATAAGAAAGAAGAAATATATCCCAATGGAATAGATGAGAATCTCCTCTGTCACGGAACCACGCGCACCCATGGTGGACGTTCACCTACGAGCACCTCTTCCTCACCGTCGGTGGAACCACGAGCTGGATCACGCGTCCCCTCTTCACCGGCGGCGGCACAGCAACAGCAGCACGTTGGACGGACGACCAGCAGCTCCTCTTCACGCAACAACAACAGCCGTACGGACAGATGACCAGCAGCTCCTCTTCACGCAACAGCAGCAGAACGCGTGAATGGGAAAAATTGCAGCAGCCGGGCAGCAGCAGCACGGTGGACACTGGGTACCAGCAGCAGCAAACGTGCGAGAAAGAAAGGGAAAAATTGCAGCAGCAGCCGTGTGGGAAAAACAGGAGA
>JAMKQA010012889.1:0-26114 GCA_024699735.1 Posidonia australis
CTTTAAGGAATCAAATTTCACCATAATTTTCCTTTATAGGCTTTGGGGCCTGGATTTTCTCAGTTTGCCGAACCAGTCTTTCAGAGATGCGTCAACCTTATCCAGTCCCAGCAATTGGCAAAGGTATGTTTTACATTCCAATAATTGTGGTTCCAGCAACTGTAGTTGGTTGAGAGATTCCAGACATTTTATTTAATACTGTGTACTATCAACATGTGCATTTTCACATTATTTATCTATACTAGTACTCTTTTGGTAATTATTGACAACCATTTTGTTGTCACTAGTTGTCACAATCATCAATACTGATAATTTGGGTTGCAGGTCGATCCTGTTTCTGCTGGAGTTCAATTTGATAAAGAGTTCATTGTCTGCTCATTGGATCTTCTATCAGGGCTTGCTGAAGGACTTGGTAGTGGGATAGAAAGTCTGGTAAATTTCCTAGTTAGTGCAAAATAATACGTTGTTGTGGTGTCAAATTTTAATTGAGAAGAATTACTGAATACTAACTATTTAAACATGACAATGCTAATGAGTACAAACTGTGAAGCATCAGTTGTTGGGGAACATAATAATCACATACTTGAAAAGATGAATTGGAAAACATAGATGTTGTAAGTCACAGCTTTTATACTTGCATGCTTGATTAAGAGGATCCTTACCCTTTCGCCCCCATTCTATTTTGTCTTTCCCTTTCTTGTTTGTTTTCTTTCTGTTTCCCTGCCTATCCTCTGTATAGTTAATTTAGTGGCTCTCTTCAATGATCTAACCGCACCTATCAAAGTTTTGACCTTTAATTATTGATTTCCAAGATGTGTGTTGCAGGTAAGTAGGTTTACCAATGATGACATAATCATTTGAGTTACAATTTCAATAATAAAAGATTATTGTTTTTATCAATGCTAGAACATTATATTTTGACGAAACTATTTCAGCATCTTTAGTGATGCAACATCAACATCTTCATCCATCATTGATAAACTATATTTTGTTTTATGCTTGATTTATAAGAAAGACCGTGTCTGAAGCTCTCCAGTGGCAATGGAGTTTTTCTTGGGCCCTATTATCTACATATCCATATTAATAATCCTTTTCAAACTTATCAGAAAGATTTCATATGAACTTTATATAACTCAAATGATTTGCATCATCTCTAGGGGTTGTGTGGAAGTTGTGTTTGGAGAAAGAGAAGATAGATTGTATTACTAGATAGCTACCTGTTATGTGGAGAGGTGGGAAAGAGTAGAGACATAAATGGGTCCTATCTTCTATGCGTTTATCCTCTTATGGAAGATGGAACACTGGGTTGCTGGCAACCAAACTAGGTGCTTGGCTATCACAATGCATAGTCATGGGATCTTTGTTTGCAATACGAACATGATGCAAGTCTAGACTTCCACCACTTAGCTCACATGTGGTCTGGGCTGTGGCTCCATAGTCTCTGCAGGAGATCCAAGATCACTCAACCACAGTTTGCTTCTTGCTCTTGTTTTTTTGATGGAAAGGGTAGGACAATTCTCATCGATAATTAGTGTCACTCAGGATGCAAACAATGTACAAGATGCAAGTATATATGCAAAATGTTTGTCAAAAATTCAAAAAGAAAAAAGCGACTACAAAATAATAGAATCTACCCATCCCTGAAATCCCTTGGTGAGAATCTGCCTCCTTGACCTGGCATCTTCTGTTGTCGAAAGTAGTACCATTTATAACCAGTAGAAACTTCTGTTCTTGCCTCCCCATCTTTCACTTTGTTTTTCTCATGACATCTAACCAAAATGCTCCTGACATATCTTGTTCCTGTCCCCCAAGTGAGTTGAATGACTTCATGTTGGCTCACACTTGTTTGCTGAACTGACGTCCAAAGAAGAGGTGCTCCAACGTATCTTCTTCCCTATTACACATTGCACAAATGACTTCTGCTCGGACCATCCATTTACTTTGGTACACCTTCGTGATAGCTCTTTTCTTTGCCAAAAGTCATATGGACATCTTGACCTTCAACAATGCTTTCCTTCTTGCTCTTCCAGGTCAAGAAATTTCCCCAAGTCCCCTACTAGTTCTCGTGTCAGATCATGAGGCTGCATAGTCTGCATGTGAATAGGCAACAATACCCAAAATTACGATAATGCTGGTACTGAAGGCCCTTGCTTGGGCAACCATTCACTTACATTAAAATCCTCAAGTCTGCCTCCCAACATTGATATAGCTTTGTGTAAAATATAAAACGAGGTTTACATGTAACTATGTAAGTATGTAACATATCAGAGTTCACATTAATGAAGATTTTTTTTTGCAATAATTCAAGGATGATTGACTAGGCTGGTCAAAGCAATTTACGGGATTTACTCTTGCAAATTTGTGTGGATGACGTGCTTGATATCTTACGGTGTTATAAGATGATCAATGTTGATGGTGGAAGTGTTGTTTTTCTCATTTGATTATCTACAATCTTTTTGTTGCAATAATTCGAGGTTGATTGACTAGGTTGGTCAAAGCAATTTAAGGGATTTACTCTTGCAATGTTGTGTGGATGATGTGCCTGATATTCGTCAAAGTGCTTTAGCTCTTCTTGGAGATCTTGCAAGGGTGAACTACAATCCATTGCTATCTGTTTTGTTATCAAGTTCTTCCACAATTATTGTAACTAAAATATCACATGAAACTATTTAATTTTCGTAGGTTTGTCCTGTGCATTTGCATTCACGCCTTCTGGAATTTCTTAATGTTGCTGCAAAACAGCTGGTAAGTGAAACTTCCATTTCTGTCTTTTAAGAAGTTGGGGCATGATACACCATATCAATCCATGTCTTGTAAATTGTCGTTGCAGAACATCACTGGGCTGGAGAATGTCTCAGTTGCAAATAATGCATGTTGGGCTATTGGCGAACTGGCAATTAAGGTCGGTATGTACAGTATGCTTGGAAAACGAGAATCACTCTTGAACTTCAATTATTGAATTATTTACTTCTTGCTTTCTCTATTTTCTTTAATTTCTTTAGATATACTACTTGATGGGAAATGGAAAACTGAACGTATTCTTTTGGGAAAGGATCATGGAATGAATTAAGCACTTGTGATACACTTTTCAGCTGATGAAAAAGAAAAAAACACAAACCATAGATGTTGACATTCATATTCTTGCACAGGTTCGTCAGGAAGTGTCTCCGGTAGTACTTCCAGTTGTGTCGTGCCTGGTCCCTATTCTTCAAAAGTCTGAAGTGAGTCTGGTTCTTCATTGGTTTTAAGTTTTGTATATTTCAGTTTCTGTAACACCTGTACTCTTGCTTCCAGGGTGTGAATAAATCACTGCTAGAAAACAGTGCCATCACCCTTGGGAGGCTCGGCTGGGTCTGCCCCGAGATTGTGTCACCACATATGGAACATTTCATGCAATCTTGGTGTATAGCTTTGTCAATGTAAGAGACTTCTTCCCTTAGATTAACAACTAAAGATTCTAAGGTGTATATTTTCTTTCAGTCAGCCGTTCATATTTTTTCATCTATTATTTGTATTAGATTTATGAAAGTATATATGGTTTTTCAGGATACGGGATGATATTGAAAAGGAACATGCATTCCACGGTCTTTGTGTAATGGTATGAATTAATTTCTGAAAGCTCATAAAATATCCAATCTTACGTATACTTACACACTTATTTTTCTCCACAGGTTAGAGCAAATCCATCTGGTGCTGTGAATTCCCTTCCGCACATGTGTAATGCCATTGCTAGTTGGCATGTAAGCATCTTGCTTGGGCCTCAATGTCAAAAGGTTAATATCAAGATATTCCTTTAGCTCATTATGCTTTTTTCTGTGCAGGAGATAAGGAGTGAAGACTTACGCAATGATGTTTGTCAAGTCTTGAGTGGTTATAAACAGGTATCAGGCACAATTTCCTTTGTAGAGTATAAAAGAAGCGTAGCATAACATTGTCTCTCTTATCATGGGATCTTAATCTCTTTCTATCAATGTATAATCATTACCTCCTTTTTTTCTAACAGATGCTTTCAGAAGGTGCTTGGGAACAGTGTTTGTCTAGTCTGGATCCCAGAGCTAAGGAAAGATTGGCAGGGTTTCAAGTATAATTATCTGTAAACAGCTAGGCTTTGTCATCTCTTCCAATTCATTGCCTTCCATTGCATTCATGTTGTGTCAGACAGCAGGTATGAATTAGAGTTGTAGTTCACAGAGCTTCATCAAAAGTGGGGTTTTCACTTTGTTGAAGTGGATCTTCAAGCTGCAACACTCGAGAATTCCTACCAGTTGTTGACTTGGAAACTAAAAACACAAGGTGAGATTAAATTGGTTATTTAATCAAAGAGTGTTGCTTTGGGGTGCTTAAGAGAGTTTGACCCCATCGTTTGTGTTTGTAAAGTGCTCTTTGTTATACTTCGTCAGTGGATTTCTTTTTGTCATCAATTCCACTGACTTTATCATGGCCATTTGTGTAAAATACGTATTTCCCCAACTTTAGGCTTTTGAGTGTTTGCAATTTGTTAGTTGCTCCTCTTACATTATCGAGTTGTAATGCCTTATTTATTTATTGGTTTTTACTTAAGGTTGTTGCACATATCGTCATTCTCCTTGTAATAATAAAGATGATATTTGTTTTATTTGGGAAAAAAATGGAGCTCTCAATGATTGACTTGGAGATCTGTAAGAATTATCTGGGCTGCTCTGATTATTATCATTTGTTCTAGTAATTTTTTAAGGTGAATTCTCTACGTATTGGTCATTTTTTTGAATTTTAACCGTATTGGTCAATACGATATTTATTTGTTTTTTGTGTAGTTATGGTGCTGCTTGCTTCGTCAAGAGCGGTGAACCATGATCTCAAACGTCGTTGGACACCAATTCCACTTACTATCTTCATGTTGTTGAGAAAATTCTCTTAATTAATATACAGATGGTGAGCAGTAGAGGGATTCTCACTAGCTTAACTATCTTAATAAATAAAAAAATCTCAATTCTCAAACCACATCTAGTCGTTGTAATGTACTTAACTTTGAATCTCTTCGGTATGTTGCTTCACCATTGAAAAACCCAATCATAAAATTGTAAGTTAATAAGTATACACAGCTCCTGTCTGTTGAGGAACGAGGGTCATTCCTTTGCGGAACGAAGGAAGGGAGTAAGGGATTCAGATTAGGCAGCATCTAGATCTTAGTTTTAAGAAATTTGGGAACTTTTAGTGGATCAATTTGGTTAAAACTATTCTTGAATTTGTTTCCTTAAATTGATTGGTTTAAGGTAAAATGCATGCATGGGTGCGTCACAATTCATTTTACTCCCTGTGGAATCATCCATGTTAGTTTCTATTTTGTTGAACTTCTCGGTTTCCTAGGTGATGGTGCAACCATCTTTTTTCTTTTTTTCTTATCTACCAGCTGCTTGGTTGTATTTGGGTTCTTCGTATGCTTATTCTTGGGGATTGGTTTGTTTACTTTATCTTTGCATTCTTATCTTGTAATTTTAGTGGAGATTATTCTTTTTGTTTCCTTTTTGTGAACAAAAAGAATCTCCACTCTTTTTTGTTTGAAAGACAGAAAAAATCTACTCAAACTTTTGAAATGACATACATGCATGCACGGTAAATAATTAACTATATAATTGGTTTATTATTGAATCACATAATTTTAGGGTAATTAGATTCCAATGAGTCATGATTTTCCTTTTTATAGTTGATCCTTGCATTTGGGTGATTTGTTTAACCAATTGTGCCATCCAATACATGTATTACATAGATCAATGATAACCTGATAAATAGTGGAGCTTCGAGTGCCTCAGAAACTTGTTTGGTTAGATATCCTGTGAGGTGGGACTCTCACTAGATTCACAAATGAGTATATTGTAAACAAGATAATGTTACTGTTTCTAGGATTTTAAATTGTAATCCTATACATATTTAATATGGTACATTGATTGAGAAGTTGCTTGATTTTTGTGATGATGTGAGAATTAGAAAAAAAACGAAGAGCAAGAGACAAAGTTGAGAAGTCATTGAATTCTGATTTCTCTGGTGGAATGAAATTCGATATAATTTGGGACTCTCCATGTCCTTATACTACCTCATGCAGTAGGCTTCAACAAAAATCTTGTAAATTCTTGAATCTTTTTTCCTATGGTTTAGTTTCTTCTTTCATGTGTCATCAATTTTGTGATCTTTTGCATTACTTCGTATATAAAATGTTGAATGGTTTACAAAATGCTGAATGATTTTCCGCAATATCTTGAATCCAATTACCCAATAGAGATCTGAATTTCTTCACGATATGTAGTTTGATGTCATCAACTTAGAATAATATTAGCTAATTTTGATATTGCTATTTTACAAATTTTTAAGACAAGTCGTTTTCTTTATAATAGAGTATACTTGATGATGTGCGAAGATAAACTGAATTAATTAGCTTGATATTATTCGCTAATCTAATACTATTTTAAGCCTTTAATCCATCAAAAAACTATTAACCAACACATCAAACTAGATCTTGCACACCACAAATCAACAGGACACCCTTCTTTCTATACATGCGTTTGGTAGCAAGGATCAATTGGAGAGGCCAACTATAGTATACCATATGGTGTGTCAAATGTGTTAGAAATATTTGTGATTATTTTGATGATTATTCAAAGGTCATTAATTGTTATAAACAATACTTAGAAAAAAGATTAAATATTTAAAGACAAAAATCATATATGCCTTAAGATTCATATCTCAGAACAAAAACGGCATACCATATGTAAAACGATATACCGATTCAGTAAAAAACGGTATACCGATTCAGGAAAAAACGGAACATGAGTCAGAAGCAACGGTACACTCCTCAACCTTCCGTTTCCAAAAAGAAGAAAAGAAAAACGACATACCGATGGAAAAACGGCATACCGTTTCAAGAGAAAACGGAACAAAGCATCGGAATTTCGAAGAGTTGCGGAATAGAAGGAAAATGCAGAAACGACATACCGATGGAAAAATGCATACCGTTTCAGGAAAAATCGGTATACCGAAATCAAAACGGCATACCACTATAAATTATTTGTGTTCATCAATTACTCTCATCTCCTTCTATGCTTTAAATTCTATTGTACATGATAAGTAGAATATTGTGAATCAATTTGCTTATCAATTCAGATTATTGTTAAAATTGATTATAGAGTTATTAAAAGTTAAAATTCTCTATTCACTCCTTTCTAGAGAAGCTTTTAGATCTTACAAAATGACATTCATACTATTTGCCAACATCCTCAAGGTGTGTGTGTCAATGGAACATCTACATAATATCGTACAGTAGGGTTGGTCTAGGTCTTAATCAAGCCACTTAACTTTCCATTCATGCTTTGGAGATGAGGCTGCTAGTTTTAATCAAGGGTATCTTAGCATGTTGTTTCTATCATGTTGCGCTAGGAAGTCAAGAAGAGAACATTGTTATATATATATATATATATATATATATTATGATTCTATTTTAGAAATTTACATTTGTTCAAACTCCAGAAGTATTTACTTTGTCAAGCTACAAAGATTACTACATGGATTGAAATAATCTAGACGTATGTGATATAATAGATTATACAAATACTTTCAAAAGTAGGGATTTCAAAATAATGAAATTTGCTAATGTATATATATACAAACATCGAATATCGATTTCGTACTTATAATTGTATATGTTGATAATCTTAATATAATTGGAACTCCACTAAGTACATCCATGGTTGTTTGATCACTAGATGCAGAGAAGAATCCCTTTCGTCCTTCGAAAGAGGGGGAAGAGATCTAAGAACTTGAAGTCCTATATTTAAGTGTAATTGGTGCACTTACATATCTAGCAAACTTCACATAACTCGATATTACATTTGCAGTGAATCTATTAGTAAGATATAGCTCCACTCCCACTTAAAGACATTGAAAGGAGTTAAATATATTTTATGCTATCTCCAAGGGACAACTAACATGAGATTATTTTATCCGAAAGGATCCTCTTTAGTACTTACATTATATGTAGATGCAGGATACCTGTTCGACCCCCACAATTGTAGATCACAGATAGGATACATTTTCACTTATGATGATATAGTTATCTTATGGAGTTTAGTAAAAGAGATAATAGTAGCAATTTCATCTAATTATCTTGAAATAATTGCTATTCATGAAACAAGTCAAGAATGCTTATGACTCAGACAAGTTATACAACATATCCAACGTACAAGCAGATTAAAGACGTTCAAAGAAGATCAAACAATAATGTATGAACACAACGCTGCATGCATAAAAGACTTTAGCAAAGGTAATAGAACAAAACACATCTCGTCAAAAATCTTCTACACACATGAGCTCTAAAAAAAGGGTAAAATAGACGTCATGTAAATTCAATTAAGTCAGAATCTAGTAGAAAGTCACTTCCCAACTTGATATTCAAGAAGTTGATCCTGAAGAATGAAATTAAGTGACTTAAAGAATTTATTTCATAAATATTGTAATTTTGCTTTGTAAGTCTTGTATGTACCAACTAGAGGGAGATAGTAAGAACATTACTCTTTTTCCTTCGCTTTGATTTTTTCCCACTGAATTTTTTCGATTTTAATGAGGTTTTTCTCCATTTTTTCCAATCACAGAACACAAAGTCTATTTGATGTTTATGAATTTTTTATTTTTGCACATGAACAAGGCCAAAATTTTAATTTTCTTAGAATCCACACATTTTTTGTGCCATAGCAATACTACGAAGAAGGTGGATGGTTTCATGTTTGGAAAGATTTTTTTTTTTTTTTTTTGGAAATAGGTAGATATTATATTAATATTACTTGACTATGAAGCTGCTGTCGTCAAGTATAAAATTGTATCAGAATTATACAATACTAAAGTAAAGTAGTATAAGTCTAAAATATAACAGTCCAAATATAATAACCGACTTATCAAAATACAAGTTACTATAGAAATCCTTAATTTTCATTGCCTTTCTCAGACTGAAAGGGATTATATGAAACTTCTTCCAATGTAGGGATTATAGCAACCAAATTAGGCATAGAAACATCAATAATTGAGGTAATGATCTGGAATGCAAGCAAGAGTGACCCGAACCGAGTCCCAAGCCTGCAGCAACCGGCGTGCCAATATTTGGAGAGTTTTTATCTGGTTGATTTGTCGTGGCAGCGAAATTTGTGAATTGCGTTGTAACCACAAAATGAACACCTCTTACCGTAACCGATCTGGGAGCGTGGGACTAACAAGTCTCGTTGATCAGCAGATGGATAAATAATCGATGAATAGTCGCCCGGTCTGAAGTAGTGAAGTCTGAACCTTTCACTTCTCTTCTTTTCTTTTAGTCATTCCTCGTCAGTGTTTCAATTCAATATTCCCTGAATGCTTCGTCACTTCACTCTCACTCTCCTTTGCCGACGAGCCAAAGGCCTCGCCCAAGCCTGGCGTTCCACTTCACTTCTTCTCGACAACAATGGAGGAGACGGCGGCGGCGGCGGAAGCGGGGCAGATACAGTGCGTCAGTTGTCGTCGGCTTCAAGACCGAGCCTATCGATCTGGCGGCGGAAGAAGGAGATGGGGAAGGAGGGTCTGTTCGTGGTGCACGAGCTCAAGCGGTTGTCTAGATCGCGCGGGCCCAGAATGGAGAGTTTCGTGAGATCCCATGTCTCGCGACTGGTCAGAACTGATTTGCTTGCTGTTCTCGCCGAGTTCCAGCGCCAGGATCTTGTGTTCCTCGCCATGAAGGTCAGTTGAGTTTGAAATGCAAAAAAGGGCATGTTTTTTAGTGCTTACTTTCCTGTTATTGTCTGAATGGAACTTTCGTTTGAATTATATGATTTCCTCGTGTGCTAAAACAGACTCGCTCTGATGTGTGAGTTTTTTGGCTTGGTAAAAGACTTGAAAGTTCGAATGAATTTTACATCACAGTCATTGCTAATTTGGTGGCACTCCATTTCAAGTTTTTTTCCCCCACTTTGTTGGCTCAGGTACCAGTAAGTATGTGAAAATTTTTAAAATAATCATCTTTGATTAAAAGTTTCTTGCGTATACATAAGAGTCCAGGACTGGGAGATGCTGCTCTTGTTGAACATCTCTTTTCATAATACGTGGTTGTGTTCCCATGAGTCTTTAATTGGGTCAAATTTCTTTTCATGACACTGGAGATAATATCCGTGACAGTATCCAATTGACAGCTTGGTTACGGTAAATCTGAGTTGACTTCTTAATCAATATGCCCAAAAAATAGATATCTTTTGTGAGTAGTACGTTAAGTAAAATAAATACAGTAGGTTTTTTTTTTTTAAAATTTGATGAGTACAACATAAGAAAAGTACCTGTTAAGCTAAATATGCTACTTCCACACACAACTAAAAGAGCGAGCTTACCATTTTTAATTAGTGTGTAAGGATTAAGTCTATCATGATCCTCATCTCTCTCTCTCTCTCTCTCTCAATAAATACGAATTAAGTTTGTAAAGAAAAATAAACTACAAGAGGCATCAAGGGGAAAGGAAAGCTAGAGCATCCTACTTTTACCTTGTGATCAACAGCCATGGTGGTCTATTGATGACATTCAGGTTAATAAGAACGTACCATCTGCTGTCATTTTTCATACTGCAGTTTCACAAATCACCCACTTCGACCATAAACCTCACTTCTTGGAGTGGGTTGGTCAGCTGATCATGATTGGGTAGTTTTGATGTATTTTTGTGGATGCTATGTGCAAATTTTGTCAAGATTTGGTGGATAATGCATTGTAGTGGATGTGATGTATAGAGGGCCAGTTTCAATTTCTCAGTAGTTGCTGTTTGTCTGGTTGGCTGACCGATTATCCGATAATTGGGTAGTCTAATTGGCCTTAGAACCTACTAATTGATGTGATCAACTAATGGGTGAGGTAAATTTGATTGGCCAATTTTCTGAATGAGGGGCTTGGAGTGTATGGTAAACAAGAGGTTTACTAATAGTTCAAGCTTCAGAAAACAAAAGGCTTGTCCATGCACTTCTTTTCCGAATGAGGGGCTTGGAGTGTTTGGTAAACAAGGGGTTTACTAATAGTTCAAGCTTCAGAAAACAAAAGGGTTGTGCATGCAGTTCTTTATGGGCTTTGTTGGCTAACGTCAGGGCTAATTGTCTAAATGATTTCTTTTACCAACCTGACTAGGCTAGTTCTTGTAATCTTAACCAGGAGAAGCTAGTTCATCAAATAGGAAGCCAAGCACATTTTGTTTCAGGCTTCTTTGGTTAACAGTGGGGCTGGTTGGCTGAATGATTTCTTTTATCTACTTGATTAGGCTAGTTGGCTATGTGCTTTTAGCCATTGATCTTTTATTCTACTTCCATCCTGACTTCAAGCATGTAGCTGGACATGTATACCTTGGTTTAGTTGAGTCTTGGCAACTATGCTCTTTGTAGTTCACAATCGTTGCTATATATTGATCTAAATCTTTTATCTACAAGCTCAAATATGCCTGATATGCTTTATAGTTGATCTAAATATGTTATATATTGATATGTGTTGAAATATAAACATTCAATTCAAAACCAATTGACTATGAGTGGAGGGATTCATTTAAATATAACCACAAGTCCTGTATTCATTTTTTTCATTGTGGGATTACTCCAATACTCTTACTCATTTATGGTCTCTTTTCAGTCCAATAAGTATCTTTTTTGGATATAAGTGGATATGTGTGGACTTTGACCCATTTAGGCGTCTTTTTAGTTTTGATATTATGTTGAAATATGGACATCCAACTCAAAATCCATTGGTCATGAATGAAGAAGTTTATCAATCTATAATTACAAGTTTTGTCCTTACTTATTCTAATGTAGGACTATTTCAACAATATGTTATTGCAGTCGAGCTGTGAACCAACATATATTTAACACACCTTATATGTATATATATAAATGCTTGCCAATACTGCTGCCCATTTGTTCTCAAATATCATGTGCTGACCCCATTGGTTATTGTATTCCTACAGATATATGCTCTAGTGCGCCGAGAAATCTGGTACAGACCGGATATGTACTTCTATCGTGACATGCTCATGATGCTAGCAAGGAACAAAAAGGTGGAAGAAACAAAGCAGGTTTGGGCAGATCTGAGAAAGGAAGAAGTGATGTTTGACCAGCACACATACGGTGATATTGTAAGGGCCTACTTGGATGGTGGCTTGCCTGATTTAGCCATGGAATTCTATGATGAAATGAGACGCTCTCCTGATCCTCCTCTATTCTTGCCTTTCCGAGTTATGCTGAAAGGTCTCATTCCCTATCCTGAGCTTCGGGAGAAAGTGAAAGATGACTTCTTGGAGCTGTTCCCACATCTATCTGTGTGTGATCCACCAGAAGACTTATTTGATGAGCAAAGATGAATTCCAGCAAAGAAATTACGAATCGAGTGAGTTAAACTTTGAACTTTTCCACAGCCATATCATTTCGTTGTGTGATTCCTTGCATATTCATCAAGACATCAACCTTCTTTGGATTGGGTTGTTGTGTATCATAAACAAGAAAAGAAGAAAGGCAAAAACCCATGCTAGAAATTTAATTCATTGTGTAGCATTACCTATTTAATTCAGTAATGCTAAACTGAATTCTTGGTTAATTTAGTAAAGTTTTACTGAATCTAAAGGAGACTCATTGAGCTCAGATTTCATCTATTGACTCCTCGACGTCCTTGTGAAATGTCTTTCTGGAAGTTGTTATAAATTGGAATATTGGTTGTGGGATTTCGGATGCTATATTCAACGACCATGTCTGCGATTTTAGACTCTATGAGCACTGGTTTTAAATTATAAAGAAAACTAAAACATTCTGCAAAGTTCAAACTAAGAACAGAAGAAAATTCATTAAGGTTCATTCCTTGTTATTGTTATGCCACAGGGTATCTAGCTCCGTTTATGATAGCTACAAAATCACCTTAGGTACTTGGCTATTATCATATAATTATTTAAGTTTGATCAAAATTTGTTGCCAAAAGACCTATAGGAACCCTTGAGAACGTGGCTGCTGCAAACATTAGTTTGGCCGGTATAGGTTGTGCATGTGGTTAATTTAAAACTCATCACATAATTTCTTCTCCTCATTTTTTTCCAAGACAAGAAAAGAGTGATGATTTAGTAATTCTAAGAGTGAGAGTTCATGATATAACAACTAACAATAATTCAATATTCTTGCTGATATATATCTATGTCATTCTCTATGACATTTTAATTCCACTTAATTTATTTTTAGTTTGTTCTTATAGGATATTATATTACATGCATAATATTTCTTTTGCGTCTCTCTTTGCATCAATTCACGTTCTGTTTCCACTGATCTCAATCGATAGTAGTTACAAGTCACTTTCGTATTTTTTTTCACTGAAAGTCACTTTCATATTATTTTAATCGGCAAAAGGTTATTTATTTATTTGAATGTGGTGCCATTTGGAAAAAAGTTGTTTAATTTCTGCTGCAGTACACACTACATCATTGACTGCTGCAAAACATTTGGCTGGTATGGGTCACCAACTCATCCTGCATGTTGTTATACATAACAAATCACATTACTTCTTCTCTTTGATTTTCCAATACAAGAAAAAGTGTGATGATGTCAGTCCTCTGCGATCACCTGTGACTTCTCACTTTTTTGGCCCATCTTTTGGTTTGGGTGTTGGCAGAATGCACACCTGCATCATGCATGGTATTGGTAGACCATTAAAGTCCCCAAGTCATTGTCTTCCTCTCGGGTTTACGGCACCAGCACGACTCTTTGGTTGTGTTAGTAAAACAACTCAGGAAGAAAAGTTTTTAACAGCAAATGTGAAAACAAGCTTATTCTCCTGTGGGTTCTTACTGTATCTCTTCTACACCCATTTAACTGAATATATCTACATTAATCTTTCAAAAAAACAGGAAACCTAGCTGGTAACCTTTTTTCTGAAGAACAACTTGCAAAAGTTTTAGAGAGTGTAAAGATTGAAGTAGGAGATCTTGAGTTGTAGTTGTGGGTTCACAAATTGCAAATGTTTTCCTGAACGTTTTGATGTGTTTGGATCTAAAGTAGAACTTCAATTAAGGTAAAAAAGTGAGAAGAGACATGAAATGTACGCCAAACAAATGTACGACTCTGTCTAAGAAATAGGCAAACAGATTCAAGATGTGGAGTATTTGAAGATTGCTAGCAGTTTCACGTGATTCAGTTTGTAACGGTTGCCAAGAGTTCGAAGGTTTTTTATCTAGCATTTTCTCATGGAATGGGATCCCCGGGCTAAATAGATAACTAACTGACCAATTCAGAAATGGGAATTTCAATTTTTTCTTTCCAAAGTAGGCGACTTAAATGTTGCTGTACAAGTAGTGAAGTGAAATCATAAAATTATCATAATAGGAGATGATCAGCCATGGACTGCTGGACTGTTTACATTTGAATATTTTAAGGATAAATTTTAAAAACTTGTGTTACAAATTTGAAAATCAAAATGTAATCTATGGTTCTTATTCTACATTATCTAGATCAAATAGATGTCAAAATCTACGTTATTTAGAAAATTTAACATACATATCTATTTATTTACAAATTAACGGTTTTAAAATAAGAGTTACTTGATCTCTAAGTTATAAGTTTCAAAATCAAAATGTAATCTATAGATCTTAATTTAAATTATCTAGATAAGGTTTATACCAAATTCTATGTCATTTAAAAACTCATAACATATAAATTTATTCATATATAAATTCAATGGTTTTATGAGCTATAACAAGTTATAACACGTATACGTTAAATTCAGTACTTATATTTTTAATATACAAGCATTTTAAATAATTTCAATCATATCTGGTGATTTAGATTTTTAATCTAATAGATAATCATAATTAATTTAGATTAATCTAAAACTTATCAGGCTATATACCTTTTAATTATGTTCATTTAGATCTTCTAAAAAAAAGTACGAAATAGTGCATAACAAGTGCGTAGTTGAGTGAACAACCTCCCCATTATCAGGTAAGGGCATGAGTTTAGAGTTTAAATATGAATCTTTCCTAAGGTTCGGGGGAAGAAAAGAATGTCTCAGACAGGAAATAAAACATCAAAAGATGATAAAAATCCTAGTCCAGGAAGATGAGAAAACAACATCTTGATGTTGAATCAACCCATGACCATATCTACCCATCCTGAAAAATAGTCGACTGGGCTAGAATCCTACATGACCCAAGTTGGTTTTGGGCTGGACTGTCATACAACCATAATGATGAAGATTAGCAACCACACCAGTTGCACAACCCTCTCCTTACAGATGGCGATGGTACCTTGCATCCCTAAACCAAACGTCTCCCGCCTTCTTTCTGCCATCGCCACCCACCCTCGGGACCTCCTCCCTTGGCTCCCACCTCCCTGCCCCCATCGTCACTTGGAAACCTCCACCCACTTCGAACCCCTCATTGTAGATATCCCGAATTTTGTAGATAATCTTGAACATACTCGAAAGGAGGGATTGGAGTTGTGGCGGTGATAGGCTCATTTACTTCTCCCTTAAAACATCCATAAACATTCCCAAATTACCAGAATCAATTAAACTTCACTCATTATAATCCTTAATGGGCTGGTGGTCCTAAAATATCAGTTTGCAAACTCAAATGTCTGGCTGGTTTTTTATTAGGTCATGCGTTAATTTCAGTCGAATCTTCGTGGTGGATTCATCCGACGGTTGGAACTGATAGATGAAACTGATGGATTTAGGTGGTGAGAATCACTAGTGAGGTGTCTTGTTTTAGTGTAGAGGGATGCAGAAGTTTTTCTCGCCACTTAATCACTCGATCCTCAACCATCGATAGTCGAGATTGATTGGGTGCTTGTGCTGTGACTTTCAGAGACTAATATGCCCTTGATTAAGATCTAAATTCATTGATTGAAGCCACCAGAACCATCATCGTCGTTAGCCTTTGGTCGTTACACATCAGCGGCTTCAATTCCAGGCTCTAGCTTATTTAAAGACCCTTGTGACACGCGAGAAGAGGCATCACCCTTATCGCCTTCAGTTCCCTCATTTCCAGTTCAAATTCACAACTCTCCAGCTCCCAATTCCAGTCCAGGCGATCATCTCCAGTTTTGGCGACCAATTCCAGCTATTGTCCACTTCACTTCGTCGATAGCGCACAAGCTCCGAGAGGCTCAAGGTGTGCCGTCGAAGCATCACAGGTAAGTTCCTAAATCTATACTTGATTATGAAATGCTCTCTATGTGTGTGTACGCCACCATATCTCGGCTTCCATTCTCTTTCTTCCTCCTCATTGGAGATCACCGGAATTGTTGGGGATGAGCATTCTCCCATCAGAGACATGCTTGGGCATCAGACGCGGTTAGTGACCTCTAAATGCAACACGACCTCGTCATGGTGGCCTGCTTCCTCCTTTTTGTGCCATGAATCATGCCTCTCGTCGGAGCATGACCAGAGCATGCAGTGTTGATCGGGAGGAGGCCTGCATGTGTCCCTTGTCCACTACTTTTGCATCTTTGTCTTCTTTGGATCGTTCTTTTCATCTTTCATACCTCATCGGAGCTCTACAGAGCATGTCGGCCTCATGTCACGGTCGATTGACATGCATTTCGGTGTAGAGGACGGGGAGGAGGTTCAGAACACTATTTTGAATGTTGATTTCATGTTTGTGTTCTGTTTATTCAGTTATTGCTTTTCCTGGATCTTCCCTCTATCTCTATTACCTCATTAGAGCTCTGCGGAGCTCGTCAACCATCATCGAGGCCGACTAGCATGTTCTTCGTCGAGCTAGACGGGAGGAAAGATCCGGGGTGTTGTTTTGCAATCTATCTACATGAATTACTCCTCATACTTTGTTTTTGCTTTTCTGATCACGCTTCGAGCTTTTCATTTTAGTTTTATAGTGAATTAGATCAGAGTTTGTTTGCTGAACTGGTAAGGGGTCACGCGAGTCTTGATGGCGGATTGTGTTAATGAATCCGATTGATGGATAATTGATACGAATCCAATTGACGATTATGCTAGACGAATTTGTTATATGGTTATAACTGACGAAAATAACTGACAAAAGGTCCTAAAACCAAACGGTTGCAGAGCACATTTTTGCTTTCTTGCATTGGTTTTCTTTTGGTTTTTGATTGTTATTTGGTTTCAGTGTTTGTCTTCTTTATTGTATCTACATCCATCGGCCAAGGACATATATTAATTGGCATATAAATTGCCTGCATTGTTTTCATTGAACTGAACTAGATCCTTTTGCAATATTTCACGATTTTACTTTGATTTTCACGATTTTGCTTTGTATTGGTTTTCATATCACCTGTGGGCGTACATTAATCGACATATAAATGTCAACATTGACCCTGATATGGTTTATTTTCCTTTGTCATTTTCATCGATATTCGCGGTTTTCACAATTTCCATGTAAGATTCACGTTTTAAGTATTTCCGACCTTTCGAATGATTTACTATCCCTCAAGGGCATATATTAATTGGTATTCCTATGCCTATATTGATTCTCAAATAGTTTCCTTTTTTTCGAATCATGTGGTTTTCGTCTTGCACATTCTCTTACGTTATCTAGTTTCCCACTCAAATTACTCATCGCATTTACTACATTGGTTTTGGCATAACATAAAGCATACATTCTAAATTAGGCGAGCATGCAATTGCACTAACCTCACAAGCAAGCGATTAACCATGAAAGATCGATTTTCAGACGCATAGGGGTGTCTAACATCTTTCCCATTCGTAACAAGAATCCTTACCCTTTCTTTAACTCACAGTAACTAATGTGTTGCATCCTTTAGTCACGGAGCACGCACACATTCATTCATTTGCATCGTTTTCTTATATTCTTATGTATTTTGGTTTTTCTTATCTTTCCGTTAAAAAATTAGGTGGAGACTCCTTTTCCTTATCTTTTTCTTTGTATTTATTTGATGTTTTCGAGTTGAGCGTTCTTCATGAGATTCGCCATCTTCGTCGTGATCTTATCGGGATTCTTCATGTACTTTTATGCACGAGGAGTCAGGTGGTTCCGTGGTAATTGGTATAAGGGCTGTTTTATCACAAGAAGGTCGACTAGTTGCTTTTCATAGTGAAAAACTTAAGAACACCCGACAAAAGTGGTTGACCTATGAATTGGAGTTGTACATTGTGGTGCAAACTTTAAAACATTGGGAACACTACCTTGTTCAAAGAGAGTTTGTGCTCGATAAATAAACAAATGAATGTGAATCGCATGCATGCTCGGTGGATTACCTTCTGCAACATTGTACTTTTGTTTTGAAGCACAAATTAGGTCAACAGAATAAGGTCACTGACACTCTTAGTTGACGAGCATCCCTTCTTGTGGCCATGCAGATTTAAGTCATTGGGTTTGATTGCTTAAAGGAATTGTATGTGAATGATGAGGACTTTGGGGAGATATAGCGTGTAACCCAGCAACACCAATCCTCATAAGCTACATCCTTAATATCGGATGGAGGATGTGTGATGTGTTGTATTTTCTAGTGGTCGCCATGGAACGTCTCGAAAGTTTGAGACTACAACAAATAATTTTTTCATGTCAACTTGATTGATGTAGCAACAATAAGTAACAAGAAGATGCCATACATAAGATCTGAACAGGTCTGATTTGTCCAAAAAAAACTGATTTATGGGGTAGGAAAGGCCAATATGGACTAAAAAAGACCTTAAAAATCAATAAAAGTTAAATCATATACTTATTTTCTTAGAGAAGATAGGTATTACACTTTACTAGCAACAACATGGACTTGGACAATCGACGATCGCTGCAAAAACCATTAGATGCCTTAAAACTTGCATTGGAATCGTCGGATCAGGTCATCCGGTGGTGGAGGAGGGATGGTTGGGACCAAAAGTAGCCCTTGGGGTGCTGTTTAGCGATTGGAGAGCTGTTGGATGGCGGGAGAGGCAGGGGCCGTTAATGACGATTGGGAGTGACGACTACGGCAGGCTAGCTAAAATTCAAAGGACGGTGGCTTGGCTGCGTCGAAAGTGGTGATGGGTTATAAGAGATAGGATCCATATAACATGCAAGATTCATGAATCCATTAACACACTAAATATAACATTAACACCTTGAATTATAGTGGCACTAGCCATCTGCAAACCTATAGACAGATTGAGGTAGTAAATCGGACTCTTGGTATCATTCTTAGGTGTATCACCAATGAGTGGCCTAAACATTGGGATGTAGCGTTGGCGCAAGCAGAGTTCGCCTATAATGGTTTGACTAGCCGATCGATGGGAAAATCTCCATTTGACGTAGTGTATCGCAAGCCTCCAAGTCATACCCTTGATTTAGTGTCACTTCCAAAACTCTCTGGTATGAATATTAGTGTTGAGCATATGGTGGAGCGCATGAAGGCAATACACGTCGAGATGAAGCAAAGGCTAGAAGAATCCAAATTAAAGTGCAAGGTGGTCGTCGATAACGATCGTTGAGTCAAAATATTCGAAGAAAGAGGCATGGTAATGGTGTATCTGTTTAAAGAACGACTCCTGGTAGGACCCCACCATAAGTTGCTAAAGAAGAAGTATAGACCTTATCAAATTTTAAAGAAAATCAATGACAGTGCTTACGTTGTCGATCTTCCTGATGACGTGACAATTTTCTAAATGTTCAATGTTGCTGATTTATGTAAGTACTACCCACCAACGACCACTATTGGCCTAGACCTGCATTCGAGGACGTGTTCTCTTGAAGAGGAGGTGATTGATGTAGGGATGTAAAGGTTGCATGTGCCATGCATGACTCCATGTGGAAGTGAATATTGGGTGGTTACGTGAATCTCAGGTGGTTCACGTGTTACATGGTGAACCCATGCATTATCTTCATTAAGAGGCATTATCTTCTTTATTTTTAGTTTATTTAAATTCAAATTTGAGTAGGATTAGGAGTAGTAGTTATCTTTTGTTTTGGAACTATAAAAACTCAGGTAACTCCTGGGTTATATCATTATCATTTAATCATCAATAAAATCTCTCTAGTTTTCCCTATTTTCTTGGTGGACTTGAAGATCTCTTGGTGGATTCCAAGAGTTATAGGTTCGAAGGTTTCAGATTCAACTTGCTTGCGTCGTCGTCGTCGGCACAATGAAGACATGATCTTCTGCCGCTACGCCACTTTGTTTGTGTTAGCAAGATGTTGAAACTTTGGGATGAAGAAAGGACGTCTTATTTAAGAATCTGATGGAATTGGCACACATGACATCGGAATTGATTCCATCAAAGATGTTATTTCAATGGGCGGCTCCAACCACAATGGTAGAGATGGAAATTTCTTTTTCAAGGTGAGATGGCAATCAAGTTAACATATCATAATGACTGGTTATTTTCGTACCTCTGGTTGCTTATATCTACTAATAAAAATTTGAACTCAAGCTACTATGAATATGAACTTGTTTCTCTGTGATACCTTCCTGGATCTATTGCAAAAGCATATAAGGTGGATTGGCAAACCTATATTTAATGTTACTAGAAATGGTTCTCAATTGTTTAGTCAATGGCTCATGAGTAATTTTGCAACTCAAATCAACATTCAACTTTATCATGAGGTAAACAGCTACATCTAGAAGTTTTTTTCAAGTTTTTGTTTTACAAACTTCTAGTGAAAGGGAGATGGCATTCTTGGTAGACCATATAAAGATCCATATGGATACCAATCAGCCAGCATGTCATGTTTAGCCTTTAGCTAAGAGATAGAATGTGTTAATGGTGGCATAAAGGAATCTTCTATGGTAGATAGAGATATTAAAGATGAGTTTCACGTTTTCCTCTTGTCTCCATCTTTTCAAATATGATGTCTCCTAGGGATGCATGAATGATAGGATATCTTTTTCTTCAACTGGTCTAATATATGTTTTGGGAATATTCAGATGTCTCCTTTTTTCATATGAAAATATAAAGTTGTTTTGATATAATTTTGGCACTAAGCGTTTGGAGGCTGATGTAGATTGATGGACACATTAATTTTTTTATTTTTTTATTTTAAAGTTCCGTACCTTTTGCAATTTGAACCCATAATTCCCAAGTTGGAGTAATAGTCACATACCGAATGAGTTATATTTTGTTTGGTTATGTATGCATTGTATCTTGCTTTAATTTATAAGAAAGCCATATATTAAAGGTTGCTAAATCACCCATAGCCTTTTTCTCATCTTGCAAAGAAAGCACTTATGGGAGTAAAGTTATTATGCCCCTTTTCAATAATTTGTCATGCAACGTTTTTAGGGATTTATGCATGTGAATTTCCTTTTTGTGGCAAGATGCCTCACCAACGCAACCTGAAGGGTCTTGTGTATGTTGAATGTAGTGAATAGGATAATCTAGATTTTTATATTCTCAAACTTTCCTATGGTCCTAGGAACTTCCAGAATTTTGGCCAACACAACAAACTTATAAGGATAGCCTTATTCCTATTTTCTTGTTGTCATGAAACAAATTTAACCATTTTGCCAGGAAAAAAACTTTTCTTTTCCAAAGCACAGTAAAGCTTGTGGGGGACTATAAAAGACACTTTTCTAAATGACACCACCATTCTAGATGCCATATTTTGGGTGATATACCTGAATAATTAAATGACATATGATAAACTAAGATCTTTAATAAACTAATTGTTAATCCAGTTACAAGTCAACAGCAATGCTTAGTGTGGTAATATATCGATTGAGATGTCTTTCGGGTCTGTATCGAAAAAGAGTAGATCTGTTGACTGGACTATCCATTTCTGTGGTATCTATTTTTATATTATTATGTACATAATCTTATTTTATATTGTATATTATATTAATCGTAAATTCGTAATAGATCGATTGAGATCTCTTTCAGGTCTTACTTTGTTGTGCATCATATAATGGGCTGAATGAGGGCCTTATACCTTGAAAGCTCTTCAAACTCTTGACCATTTCATGTTTACTTTGTTTCCTAGGTAGCCAGCCGATGGATTTTGTAAAGTCCCTATCTCTAGTATTTATATGTTGGATCATAAACATCTCAAAGAAGTTGTGACTCAAATATTAAGAACAAATTGAGGGATATGATGCATTATATTGCATTGAGGTAGTAGAAACCTTTTACATCTACTTGGGGAATGGGGCTTCTATTAATTTGGAAACGTCAGACTTTCCCATATAAAACAGGCCAACCTGCTAGGAAGCACAGATAGTTGTTTTATATTTCAACCTTCTTATCACTTCAACATTGTCTGTTCTTATATATGTAGATAGAACTTTTTTTCAGACTGATATATTGAAATGTCTCTTGTGGTGCTGTATCTTTTTAGTTGCAGGAGATTCTGGAATCCTGCCATTGTTCCTTTAGTCGGCAAACTGAGATGTTGATTTATCATGTGCTTCTAATTATGAGATATACCTTCCATGTGATAATAAAAAGTTAACCCTGGGGAAGACAATAATCGAAAGAGCATATTTGACAGGATGCATCTAAATCGTAGTTTTCTTTTTACTATTAAAATGTTCTTGTGGACTTCTACATAGAAGAACTGTTATCATGTTTGTTACTTGAGAAAAACTGAATTGATTGATATAGCTCTTAGATATTTTATACTGAGATATTTCTAGGAATGGTTCACTTAATCGAGAAATTTGGTTCTACTGTTTCACTAAAAATTATTTATTTTCAGGTAAATGTCTTCGATTCTTTTCTTTGCTGCCCCGACTCTTGCTATTAATTCCTTCAATTTTGCAAGTTGTTCTCACAGTCAAATCACTTTTTAGGGGATTACACAATACCATTATCTACAGTGTAATTATTTTGCATCATCAATTTCTGCAATGTGCTGCTTGGATCTCATCCATTTGAAGGATAATACCTTTATGTTTTCTTAAACACATTGCAGAAATTGATGATGCAAAATATTCTCAACTCTCAACGAGGCATGAAATTGTTCTCATTTTTTCAATGCACTAGTTTTGTCTTTCATACACTAGCTTTTGATGCACTTTGAAGTGTTTCAGAAAATAAATATTGACTTTGTCACTTTGTTACAACTTTTTTTCATTTAATTATTGGAATTACCATTTTGAACCTTGACATGGGGTTAATACCTACAGCGTTGTCCTTTGGATATGCTAATGTTCACTGCAGAGATGGGCACAGTGCTGATATTTTTTCTCAGAAGAAAATAATTAGCTTGTCAGCTGCTGCTGAGGTCCTCAGAGTTCTGATCCTTATACTTTTATTCGTTTCAAAGCTGCGTATGCGAATAGCCTGTATGCAAGAAACATGAGGGCCAGCGATGCAACACTTGTCATGGTCTCAACATGTCCTTCCACAACCCCACCATTATCACTTTGTATGCTATGATGTGTTGAACCAGAAGGAAAAGCCATCCCCAGGGAATTGTACTGCACCCTGATGAGCAAGCTATAGCAGTAGAAGGTCAATGAGGTGTACTTTAGCCAGATCAGGCAAGACGGAATCTTGTGCACATAAAAGCCTCCAGTTAGAAGGAAAGCCAGCATTATGACTGTGGCCAGAGTTGAAGCTTTTTTAGCATCCATGATGGATGCACCGAGTAGAAGTCCAAGACCTTGTGCCACCAAAACATACCCTAGCAGCACGGCTAGAGTGAGAAGGAAAGCTTGTGGATCAGGCTTAAGACCTGCCATCCAATATGTTATGCTGGTGAATACCGTTGGGAGGATTAGCTCCATTGGTACGTCTCCAGCCATTCTAGCCATGAAGTAGGAGGACAAAGAATACATGCCAGAGGACCTTTCTTTGGTGAATATGGCTCGCTCCTGGGGAAATGTAAACACGGCATTGGTAGCTGGTAAGACACCCCAGAATATGGCCAGGAAGAAGAGGAGGCCTAGACGATCTTGAACATTATATATGCTGGATTGCCACCACACTGCTCCTGCAAGTATTGCAGCAGCAATGACATGGAAAACACGCAAGGAGTTGAAGGCGTCGTGCCGCCTTTCCTTTAGGCTTCGCTGAAGGAGTATTGAGAACTGGCTGAACCAGCTGATGCTCCTGTAGTTGAGCTCCTCGCCATGGCATATCCGGCTCTCTGATCAAAACATGTATGCAGTGGTCAGCTTTTCTTAAACTTTACATTCTAATGATGTATTTGTGAACCGTGTTACTAAAATTGAGATGCTATCTTGGACTATAGAATATCCCAGTTAATTCATTAAGAATTATGAAGTCTTTATCTGATTGTCAGCACTCACCAATTCGGATTGCAGCTTCTGATGCTGTTTTGCTATTGATGCGGGCCTTAATTTCAGGGGCTAAGCATTGACTGTACGAGCTGATCAAAATTTGCTTCACATTGGCTCTATCCACCTGCCCCTCAACCTGAGCAATTCCTGCATCAACAATTTTTCCACCTAGCTTATGTCAAAATATTGTCCAACATACTACATCTGTGCGGTGGGCAACTTTTATTATTATTATTTTTTTGACAGTTGCAGCATTAACAAGTCTGTTAATGACCACGTCTAAGATGCAAAAGATAATGGATCCAGCAATAATTCACGACTTTTTATCTGCAGGATCTATTGAAGAGATATAGCTGCATTGTTCTACTGGTCGTGTGGTTTATGTTCTCTTGAGATGCTCCCAGGAATTGGAGGCACGTGATAGACCAGTAGATAACTAAATATGTGAGTACCGTAATCATTACTTATGTCAAATTATAATATCCTTTGGGTGGAAGAATTTCGTTTCAAATAAATCATGTCCAAACAAATTCATGTCTAGCCCACGACGTGATTATTATGTCTACAGGTTTATGTTCTGGACTAAATACTATAGAGTCAGATTGGGAAGGTAACACATCATTACGGAAAGCGATTCCAGCACGCTAGCTTATACTTTCCATCATATCGGCCTCTTCTCGATTGACACAGCACCACGTGTCTTCTAATCTAGTAAGTAATCTTCATGGATCACGACCCATTTTCAAGCCACAGGGCCCGCACCGTTACCTTTGTTCCATTCCTCTCCCTTGTTGTCACCACAACATTACCAATTTACCATCGTCCAGCCCACTAGCCCCTGGATTTGGATCCTAAGCTTCCATAATACGATAGAGTGCGTCTGAATCTATACCAGAATCCAGCTGTCAACCCAAAGTGGGATCTCTAGTTGGCCGTTCTTAACTTTCTCACTTTTAGCAAGTCCAGATGAACTGCACCGTCCAAAAAACCCAAAAAAAAAAAGGAAAAAAAAGGGTGTAGATGAAGCTGGAAGGCTGAGACCCAGTCTCACTGAAGTCAGGACCAAAGAGCATAAATCACACCCAGCAAAGCTAAATTCCAAAGGGCTACCAAAAGTAGATGCGATACGCCCACTCAGGACAGGAAAACTGGAATAAGAACCACTGTCTTACCATTTTGTGTTTTTGTGAACGGAATGCAGGTACCTAACTTGTACTCCAACTTTGATCTCTACTGCATATGCAATAGGCCCCCATATAGAATTGTCGAATAAGAAAAAAAAAGAAAGGGAATGAATTCATGGTGCCGGATGCCATGTGTTCTTATGAGCAAAATGCATGTACTACACCTTTGATTTGTATAATTGTATTGCATATGCAATATGCTCATATGGAGAATTATGAATAGTGAAAAAAAAGAAAAAACATAATAGTTCATGTTGCAGATCTAGCAACGTTGTTTGGAGTTACCGTTTGCTAGATCCAGCATAAAGTCGGCGGGGTTCACTAGGAACCTCGGCGAGAAACCGGTGGAGGCGAAGTAGTCCATGGCATCACATCCTCGGCCGAAGTAGAGGCAGCTCCCCTCCGACAACAAAAGAACCTTGTCGAACATCTGGAACACCTGGCTCGATGGCTGGTGCACCGACGCAATCACGGATTTCCCCTTCCTGGCCAGCCCCAGCAACGTCGTCACGAGCCGGTGCGCCGCCGTGGAGTCCAGCCCCGAGGTGGGCTCGTCCAACAGCAACAAGCTTGGGTTCATTAACATCTCATGCCCAATGCTCACCCTCTTCCTCTCACCACCGGATACACCCCGGACGAAGCCGTTCCCGATGATTGTGTCCTGGCACTTGACCAACCCAAGCTCCGAAATCACCGACTCCACCACCTCCGTCTTCTCCTTCCTCGACAGAGTTCGAGG
>JAMKQA010012890.1:0-30239 GCA_024699735.1 Posidonia australis
ATTTCATGTGGATTTCTTCGCAGTTTTCACGCATCGTCTTGCACATTCATTTAGTCTTGTCACATCCATACACATTAGCATGATTAGAGCATGATCCCAATTTAGCAAACATTCATCAAACATTTAGCAAGCATTTGGACTAGAAAGATAGAGTTTCTCGAGCGTACGAGGGTGCCTAACACCTTCCTCGTGCGTAATAGGAATCCTTACCCATCCTTTGGTTAGCAGACATCCAGCCTTCCCGTTTGCTTCCCATGCATTCATCCTTTTGTGGTTTTCCTCGTCTTTTCCTTAAAAGACTAGGTAGCGACTCCCTTTTCTTTTCTTTTGTTCTTGCGCCTTCGCCGTCTCGGCATGGCTGTGGTCTCCTCCCCACCCCTCCTCCCTCGGGTTGGGCACGGTCACAGTATGCATCATCAATCGTCACCGCTCTGACCATCTCACCTAACCCCATTGTGGATCAAAAGTTAGTTGATGTTGTTTGGTGAAGCCATTGACCATAACATATATATGCAGCAATTAAAAAAAAAAGAACAGAAGACTAACCAGTAACCAACCATCTACTTCCTTGCCTCAGAAATTACATCACATATCCCTTTTTTTTTTAAAGATCCTACATCCAATAGGATTGGAATCCACAACTTCCCAAGTGTGTATATGGTTGCATACTTGCATGCCTTGACAATCTCAATGGCATGGACACGCACACCCAACAGCCATAGCAATGCCCACATGAGCAGAAAAGGTAGCTCGATGGAATGAACTGGTGAGAGGAGACAGTTAGGTGGAGATAAGAAAGTGAACTGATGTATATATGAATGAGGTACAGCTACACTAGGGAAGTCACCGGGCAATCAGTGATTTACTTCTTCAATCTAGAGCTGTTAGTGGAGGTCTAATTTCACAGTTACCTGCAGAATGGAAGGGCAGAGCGTTGAAGCCATAAAGAACAAGGGAACCGTGTGCGTCACTGGAGCCTCAGGCTATGTCGGCTCATGGCTCGTCATGAGACTCCTGGAACATGGCTACTCCGTCAATGCCACAGTCCGCGATCCTGGTTAATATATACTTTATTTCTCTTCATAGATTCCCATGACGGCATCTTCTTCTTTGATGTATGATCGACTTGATCTGTAGATAATATTAGGAAGGTGAAGCACCTGCTTGACCTTCCGGAAGCGAGCACGAGCTTGAAACTGTGAAAGGCAGACGTTGTTGACGAGGGGAGCTTCGATGAACCGATCAAAGGCTGTAAGGGTGTCTTCCATGTCGCAACACCAATGCATTTCGAATGCAATGACCCTGAGGTGGAATTCAAACTTCACTGTTTTATCCATGTATGTGTGTCTTTTCCTTTACTCCAATGCAAGTGTTTTGACTTGTTCATTCCAGAATGAAGTGATCAAACCAGCAATCGATGGGACGCTGAACGTACTCAGGTCATGCAAAAGAGCACCCACAGTCAGAAGGGTTGTGCTCACGTCATCAGCATCAGCAGTTTACTTCGACGGGAATCGAAAATCCATCTACGATGAGAGCTCATGGTGTGATGTCAATTTCTGTAGAGCTGTGAAGATGACAGGATGGGTGAATACCGTCTTACTACCATACCAAGCATACACACACCACCCTAGCTAGCTCTCTTTTCATTGATGGTGAAAACGGCTCTTAGGTGCTTACCTTTGTTGTTGCAGATGTACTTCGTGTCGAAGACATTATCGGAGAAAGCAGCATGGGACTTTGCCAAGGAGAACAACATCGACTGCGTCAGCATCATCCCATCCTTAGTCAATGGACCCTTCATCATGCCCTCGATGCCACAAAGCATGCCCATTGGGCTGGCACTTATAACCAGTACGCTTCATTGCTAAAGATGAAAAGCACCATTAACACATACATCCTTTTGCATGAACCGGTTCTAGGCAGAAAAACATAATGTTTATATATACTGCAGGAAATGAGCCCCACTACTGGTTTCTGAATCCGATCCAGTTTGTGCATCTGGATGACGTCTGCTTGTCACATATATTCCTGTTTGAGCATCCGAAAGCCGAAGGAAGGTATATATGCTCTTCACATGACGTGACTCTACTAGACCTTGCCCAGATGTTGCAGAAGAGGTATCCGGAGTACGACGTTCCAACTAAGTAATCATCATCCATCAAACTCACATATTGATGATTGTACAGGCATCTTCATCATCTGAAAAATATGTTCGTATTGGGTTGACTCCGATGTTTATGATGATATGAATAGGTTTGAAGGGATGGATGTGGCCAAAGACATCATAACACTGTCATCGAAGAAGCTTACAGACCTAGGATTCAAGTTCAAGTACAGTTTGGAGGATATGTTTGATGGAGCCATTCGGTCCTGCAGGGAGAAGAAACTGATACCAATAACCTCCAAAGAAAGCAACAAAACGAGTCCAATGGAAGAACCCAATGCAAAAGAAACATGATTCATGAAAACTTCTTGCGTATTACGTCTTGTCTGAAAAGAAGATACATCAGAGAGCCTATGAAAAGGAGATATCGCAGAGTTAACTGCATTTATTGTGTGTGCCTTGTCTTTGAATGAGAAACGTATCCTAACCGTTCCTTCTGTCTTCTCGAAATCGTCTTTAGTCTGCCCGAATGAATCTCTGTTAAATAAATCAAGTACATTATCTATTTCTTTCTCTTTTTTCGATATGTATTTGTTATTCATTTGAAATTTCGTTATCTCCTGCAATCTAATTTGATCTGCATATGGACAAGTATCGAACTTTTGATTAGATGAAACACCAATTAGCAACAAACTTGGCTTAGCTTTGTCCAGAAACTGAAATTTGTAATAAAAAAAGGACTCATCTCCTGACTTCAAAGGAACCGACGAATGAAAAGACGGTCACGTGCAAATGGCTACAAAAAATACGATTGAAGGGTCGAAAATGGTGGTCAAGCTTGTTTACGCGGTTCGTAAAGAAGTTTTAAGATCACTTGTACGTGAAACTGTGCATAAAATGTTTGGCCTCTTATTTAGGCTTCGATTGGTAAGACTTTTGAATGATTTTTAATTATGTAGTTTCTCTCGTAAATTACAATGACCTGGTTACAAGTAAACTTCTACACTTATATCTAGAAGCTGAATAATTTAGAAACTTTATCAAACAGACCGTACTTCAAATCATATCACGTGTAATGACTATTAATATGCAGTTGTCCTCGTTTTTTAACGTAAAATATTTAAAGTAGGAGTAAATAAAAAAATAGAAAAAAGTGTACGTAAATGTCTACAAGTTATTTCCTAGACGATTGAAATTATAAAAGGGACATTTTTTAAGTAGTTGTTATACAGACAACTTTTTATTTTTCATAAAGACATAAAGAAAAAGAAATAACCATATAAATATACTTATTAGATATCTATAAATACATAATGAAATTTTCATTTAAATTAAACAACTATTGATTCTTGATTTAAAGATCTTAATATTTAACATATTTTGTTAAATTCTAACCGTTTAATTTTAAATTAAAAATTAATAGTAAATATAATTTAAATTAAAATAAAACGTAGATTATATTATAAATTAACTAATTATATAATTAAATTTTATTTTAAAAAACAAAAAATTAAAACAAATAAAGCGCCTGCACGAAAATTTTATTATAAACACCTACACAAACCATTTCGTGAATGGTAAATACGAAGATTAAATCTGTAACTTTCTTTCCTTCTCCTTTTCTCACCTCTCCTGCTTCCTTTCTCACCTCCCCACCGTCCTCGTCCTCCTCCTCCTCCTTCAACTGTCTGCTCACCTTCCTCCTTACCGTTTCCGCCTCCCCCCTTCTCCTGCCGTCGCTGCTGCCTTCCCACCCTCCTCTTCCTCCAACGCGCTCTTCCTCCTCCGTATACCGCACTACGCCTCTGTCTCCGCATGCACCACCGTCTCTGCCTGCTCCTTCCCCCACGTATAGCATTACCTTCCTCCTCCGCTACCACCGCCGTCGCTCCTCCTTCGCCTCCTCCTTCGCCTCCTCCTTCTTCGTCGCCTCCCCACCCCTCCCTTTCCACCGCTTCCTTACTTTCGTCGTCGTGGCCCCTCCTCCCCAGCCTCCCACTCTTCCTCCTCTTCCTCGGCGCCTACAGGTTTTTTACCAGTAGGCGCCTACACAAAATATGTCCTCATAAAAAAGAAATTAATATTTTGTTTAAAAGTGGTTTTCCATTGCTAATTTGTTTTGTAGGCGTTGTTTGGAGCTGCCATGGAGATTACCTTTATGGAGGGCCAACACATATGTGAAGCCTACGGCAGGAGTGGTTTTGGTGAGACGGGGATCTGGGGTGATGGGTGGTTCTGAAAGTAAGGTTTTGGGTACTCGACTGCCGACTGGGTAAGAGTTTTGGAAGCAAGAATTGGATCAACAAGAGCACCACCAAGATAGGAGTCACTGTGAATATTCTCTCATCACCTTTCCGGGAATGTAAGATGTTTACTACCTTTCCTTCATGTGATTCTTCTCTTTTCTGGTATGAAGATTCCATCTTACTGACAGATCTGTGTCTCTGTTTTGTTGGTTTTGGCTGATATGGTGGATCAGACCTTTCAGTCACCATTGTTTGAGAGACCACAGGCAAATCCTAAGAATGTGGCGGCGATCATATTGGGTGGTTGTGCTGGGACTCGCCTCTTCTCCCTCACTAGCACAAGAGCAAAGCCTGCTGTAAGGAAAATCATGACTATTTTTAACATTTTCTCTTTTATGTTCATTATTTACTGATCTCACAAAGTTGATATGTTTCACTCTCCATACTAATTTCCCCTAGGTAGTTGTTTTGGTCTATGATCTATGTTTGTTGTTAACTAATTAAAAAACAGAAAGGAATCAACTTTTTAACTAATTGTTCTCATCCACCAGTTTTTCCATCAGATTCTGCTATTTCGTTTTATCCCAGTATCAAGTGTTAAAGTGTTCTGTATTCAGCAGAATCATATAGACAACTGAAATGATGATGGCTTATTCCCAATTCCCCAAAAGACTAGCGGCTCCCTAATCAAAAATTATTTTCTTTTATAGGTTCCTATTGGAGGATGCTATAGGCTTATTGATATACCAAAGAGCAACTGCATCAATAGCGGGATAAACAGGATTTATGTCTTGACCCAGTTTAATTCAGCATCTCTGAATTGCCATATTTCTCGAACTTATAACTTTGGAAACAGTGACAATTTTGGTGATGGATTTGTTGAGGTATGACTGTTGAATTGTATGAAACAGCATTTATGTATGAATACATGTGGAGGGAGGTCCTTTATCAGCTCCTATCTTTTAGTTAGTAGAAACACAAATTTTGTAACTTTGTTAGCAAAGTGTCATTTTATGGACCTCAACATAGATGAAAAATATTGAAGTCATCTCCAATTGTTGTTTTTTCTGTAAAGTTCTAAAAAGTTAAACACTGAATTGAGCAGGTCTTAGCAGCTACTCAAACTCCTGGTGAGACTGGAAAGAAATGGTTCCAGGGAACATCAGATGCTGTCAGACAATTCATCTGGCTATTTGAGGTGAACCATTGCAAAGGAACTTGAATTTCATGTCATAATTTCTCCATCATTTAATTTTCTAAATTCTCTCTTTTGTCTGCATAATTTTTGTCCTATGTAGGACACTAGGAACAAGAGCCTCAATCATGTATTAATTTTGTCAGGAGATCACCTATACAGAATGAACTACATGGACTTTTTGCAGGCATGTTAATTGTTCTAATTCCTCTGGTTGATTAAAAAATGCCAATCACTACTTTATTTATTCAGCAATCACATGTGCAAATAATTAGTGCTTCTGCAGAAGCATATTGACACAGACGCCGATATAACTGTTTCCTGTGTACCAATGGATGATAGGTACATTTGCAGCACCAACCCGTTGAAACACAGCCTCTTCTTACCCTACCATACATGTAATGCAATTAGACATTGCAATTTACACTTTGTGATTTTATTCTACATCAGCTTGATATGCAATAATTCTTAAACCCACATACATGATTTTTAGGTGTAATGACCTAGATTTTAGGCGACATTTTAATCGAGATATTTCGTTTGAAATTCTAGGTTGTTGAACACTGAGTCTCATGCATTTAATGTAAAACGCAGTTCCAGCAGCATTCTACGTCCGAATTAGTACTTTTTGTATTTTTAGGTGTAAGACATAGAGTATGGTGCATCTTATGTTAGATGCTAATAAACCTCCATTTAACACTTGTGATTCCCATTATTAAATCCGTGCATGCATGCGTCCTATGTAAGACGCATAGTTGGTCGCGTATAACACCTTGAGTTACATCTAGAAGCTTCAATCGCCTATATAAGAAATATGCTGGTGGCTTCCTAAGGGGATTTTCTTCCCTCCTTCCTCTCCTTCTCCCCTGGCTTTGTGTGGGTGCTTTCGGTGATCCCAAGGTGCTTCATGGGAGCTCGAAGAAAGAGAAGGTAAGCTTGAGTTCTATAGTTGCACTTTCTTCTTCTTCTCTTTCTTCTGTTTTCCTGGTGCTCCCACTGATTCGTTGGGTTTTTATGTCTTGGCAAGTTACTAGGGATGTGGTGGAGGCAAGAGGAAGCTCGAGGCATGGCTAGGAGCCTATGAGGAACTTTGGATCGTAGTGGAAAGCTTGTTGTGTTGGGTACTTGGGTGTCCTATGGTGTAAGGTACACATCCAATTAGAAGTAGTTTATAATGTTCTATGATTGAGATTTTGGTGTATGCTAGTGTTTTAGATACCCCTCTACCTTTATTTGATGATTGCATGTTTTTTGGGTTGACATGCATGTTCATGGGAGGGGATTTCTGTGGAGTGCTATTGTCAGTGTATAAGACACAGGGTCTGGTGCGTTTTACATTAAATGTCCAGAATCTCGCATTCTACACTCCAAGTAGCACTGTTGGAGTATATGCATGTTCTCCCTTTTAAAATAATGTTGATTTTGATTAGAAGATGGATATTTGTGGTATGTAGTAGATTAATTGATGTTTCCATTTTCATTTCAATTCCTGGAGTAGTTGTTAAGCATGCATGATGGTTTATTGGGGTTTTGGTTAAAAGTTGTGTTCTAGGTGGCTGCATTTAATGTTAAACATGCAATTCCAGGCATTTTACACCCTTAACAGTCATTTAGATGCATGCTTAAATAGAATTAATTTAAATGGATTAGGAAATTAATGATAGGTTACATGCATTATCATTGTTGATGTTTAATTCTGTTTTATTCCCCTTAATGAAATGGTTAAAAGTAAGTTAGCTTTAGGAAAGATTAAACTACAAGTTGTGGCTTGGGTTGTTGAATGTAGGAGTACTTGTGTCTTATGTAAGACGTAGGGAACCTAGCGTTCAACACTTCGAGTTCCTTTAATCCATTAATTTCCATTCTTTGAATATGAAAACAAGATTATAAGACTTGGAAATACTAGTTATTTCCCTTTAATGGTCTAAATGGATAATTGGATTACTTATTAACTTTAGGATTAGATATTAGTTGATTTTGTGTGGTGTGCACTGAAGTATTTCTTTAGTTGCACAGTCTGAGGTGTTAGATGCTGGGGATCCTAGTGTCCAACGTTGGGCGCAGAGTAACTTATGTTCAACACTTTGAATCTAGAGCTTAAGATTCTAGGTTCAATTTGTGGTGGTGTTTGACCTTGTGGTTAGATTAAACTTCAAGGTTCTTGTTCTAGCTTTTATGTGGTTTTTTCTAGGTGAGTTTTATGTCTAGAAGGTATGCTTTCTTTTCAACTCTTGTTTTGCATGTGGTTTTGGACGTGGTTTAATCACAATTTTGGTCTAGTAAGGGAGCTATCTAGGTCGTATTTTGAGTCAATTTTGATAGGTAATTTCAAAGGGGTTTTCAAATGATTTTTGAGGAAAATGTAGAATGGTTTGGAAAATGATTTTCCAAAGGATTTAGAAATGAGATACAGAGTTTTGTGACTTTTGGTGGTGGCTTCTATGTCGTGTTTGTAGTACTTTCGAGTTGATTTTTGAAACGATTTTCGAAAATAGTTTACAAAAGAATTTGAAAAAGAAATGTATAAATTATACAAAGGAGTTGGAAAATAATTTTCAAGGGTTGAGGGATCAAGAAATCAAAGCTTCTGGTTGGTGAACTAGGGATGACTGATACCCTTAGATGGTCGAGACTCAATTGTCTAGGGCGAGGTCCATGGTTTTCCATGGTTTTTGGTAGAAGCCACGGAGGCCATGAGGTCATACTAATGGATCAGGGTGGACGGTCAATTGTGAGCCCAAGGCTATAATTGTCAAGTGGTAGGAGCCACAAGGGTTGAAGGATCGTATTGATGGATCAGGGACAATTGATATCCCTGGAGAGTTAGGTACGAGTCTGAAGTCGTGGTTGTTGAATTCTATGTTGGTAGGGTTAGAGGTCTTGGCCAGACCTTGGATGACTCGGATACTAAGGATGTTAAGAGGATGTATCTTGTGTTTGTCTTAAAATGGACCTTTAAAGGCTTCTTAGAGTATAAACCTAAGACAGATGAACTTTTATACAGGGTGGATTATCTGTGACAGTGTAGTATACTTCGACGATTGTTTGTGAGTTCGTCGATCGTTGGTGGCCACAATGACATGATAGGTTTTTGCTCTGGGTGCGTGAGTTATGGTTTTGAGCTTTGATTTAGGTTTTCAGGTTTCGGCCTTGTGGAGACCTTAGTTTTTGAGATATGACTTGTGTTGGTTTTACGGTTTGGTCTGATATAGAGTAACCATTTCAAGAGTACATAAAGAATTTTCAAAAAGATGCATGTGTTTTAAAAGAAAAGCATATTTTAAAGGATTTATGCTTGTGAAGTAAGAGTAGTTTGCCTTATTATGATTTTGTGGTTTGAGGTATTAGTTTTTTAGGTGTGTTCTAGTGATAGATCTCAAGTTTTGAGTGATTTGATTTTTTTTGGTTTTTAGAGGATTTCCCTTAGTGCACATCATAGTGAGTGGGTGCACTGTGTTTTTTTTTGTGGTTTAGTTTTCCACGTGAATTCTCGTGGAGGGATTTTGTGTTTTGAGGTTTCTACTTTGGGTGTAGAATAGTCGAGACTTTATTGTTCTTAGTATGGTTCTCAAGTTTGACTTTTCAGTTTTATTTTTTGATTTTACTTTAAGTGGGTATGTGCTGGGTGACCTTTTCAATAGTCATTCATGTGTGTTTTGTTTATTTGTTGTTTCGTAGATGTAGGTATAGGAGTATAACTTTTATTAGTATACATAGAGAGAAGTCATTCAACCACACATCAAAGATTTTGGGTAAGTTGTTTTAGATTTATTTCTGTTGATTATGCAGTTTATTAATGCTTATGCTTGAATTTTAAAACTAGTGGTAGAAATTGGGAAAAAAAATTCAAGGTGTGATGCCTGGGGGGATTACATCAGCATAGCTCTTTGAGCATGTGTGATTTGAGGAATTCTAATTTCTTATATCATCTTTCAAATCTACAAAATTAATGATTTTATGTACAAAATTTCCTCCAATCAATACTCGTAGAGTTCATCTCTTGTAATACTCTGTTAAAGTGGAATTATTTAGAAACCTTCCATATTTTATTAGGATATCTGTCTTGAAATTTACCCATGATGTGCATATTTCCTTGTCCAAAACAATTCACTCATTTCCCTTATGCTTTGGAACTTGACTCTTGGAATATTTCCTGATAGTCATGCATCTGATTATGGATTGATGAAGATAGACAAGACAGGTCGCATTGTCCAATTCTCTGAGAAACCAAAGGGTGCCAACTTGGATGCTATGGTAGGCATCAACTTGTTGAGATGTTATTTCTGTTATCTTATATGAGCATAAAATTTATTAAATCCTGATCTTCACGTTTTTGAACTATAAGCACTGCATTACAAAGATCCTTTACTTACTAAATTACTGTTTTCTATGACACAGAGTAGACACATGTGTACTTGGATTATCTCATCAAGAAGCTTCAGAATCCCCATCTATTGCATCAATGGGAGTTTATCTATTTAAAACAGATGTCCTACGAAAGCTTTTGAGGCAAGCATACATATCCAAAAAGAGTCGTGCTGATTTGAAACAAAGGAATCTGATACATAACAATTACTATATTTTCTTTTCAAGATTTCACAATATCATTGATTTTTCAGGTGGAGGTTCCCAACATCCAATGACTTTGGATCAGAAATCACACCTGCTGCAGTGAAGGAGCACAATGTTCACGTGCGGAAGAAGTTTGGAATTTTATGCTTCTTTTATTTTTTAAGGTTTTGATTGTGTGTTATAATTTCTACTTTTAGAAAATTCAGGACTTAAACCTACAAGATATGCTTCAGTGGTTATGCTAGTGGATGGAAAGAGAAAAACACTCTCATCTGTAAGCTTAAAACAGAACTTGTTGAGTCTAACATGTTATTGGCTTCCATTTCTTTCAGGCTCATTTATTTAATGATTACTGGGAGGACATTGGGCCAATCAAATCCTTCTTTGATGCAAATCTGACCCTCACAGATCAGCTCACTTGCTCAGTAATTATGTCTACATTATTGGCATATAAGATAAGGCATCTTTCTCTTGTGTGGTTCTCCTTTCGTATGTCACATAATTTGCACATAAAGTCATAAGCATGTGGTTCGTACATTAACTGCAGCCATATCCTTTGCATAGAAAACTGATTGTGTGTAGTTATTCTTAATGTAGCCTCCAAAATTTCAGTTCTATGATCATATGACACCTTTTTACACTTCCCCTAGATATCTGCCACCAACAAAAGCAGACAAATGCAGGGAATTGCTGATAAACACTCAATTGCTTTTGCTGTTTACCCTTGAACTCTTTCATGTGTATGCACATGTAACATTCGTCTAAATTGTGCAGATCCTGGATTCAATCATTTCACATGGATGTTTCTTGTCAGAGTGCAGTGTTATGCATGCCATTGTGGGAGATCGATCCTGTTTAGTGTGTGGTGTCGATATGAAGTTGGGTTTATAAGAGATGGACAATTTTTCTCTTTTGAAGTTTTATTCCTGTTTTTTCCTCAATCTATACTAGTAAAATCTATTCTCAAAAAATACATTGAAGGAGAAGATGATCATGCTAATGTGTGTCTTTGATCCTAGGTCAATTGCATTTGTTTTATCATTGCGAAACAATAAGAATCAGAAATGACTATAATCGGTCTGTGAATGTCACTGTGATTTCAGTTTTTTATGACACTTGGTTTTGAGCTTTGTGTATGGTTCTAAATGTCGATTTTGTGTCGGACTTCGATAAGTTGAAAAATAAATACGTGTCGGAGAAATATCGGTATGTCGGAATCATGTTGATGGAAACACGGTAAAAAAATTTACATTTGTTTAGAAAACTTTCATTTCGATATTGTATCGGAGTCATGTTGGTAAATTGAAAATAAGACACATGTCAGAGAAATTTTGGTGACACGTGTAGACATTTAGTACCATAGCTCTGTGGTGACATTATAATCAGAAATTGGATCATTGACAAGAATGCCTAGATAGGAAAAGATGTGGTCATTGCATCACCAGCATATGGTCAAACTACTACTTTTGGTTGAGGTTATCACTCAGGCGTCTTACTCTTTTAATGCTAGACTGTTCAAGAAGTTGATAGGCCATCAGAAGGATTCTACATACGTTCTGGAATCACTGTAATCCAGAAAAACACAACAATCAAGATGGTACTGTCATATAAATGGTCATCAGCCAGACTGGCTGAGTTTCTTAATTGTTCAAAACATCTTGGATAGTGAGCTGACATGGAGAGTAGAAGAAACCCAATATGGGAAAGATAGCCTTCTGTGAACTCGTTAAAAGGTGCAGTTTCAACTATATTATCAACTCTTGTGATCTTTGAGCGTCTACATGTAGATCAGGTCTGCAGCAGCATGACGACTATGTCTGAGAACATAGCAGCAATATGAAATATGGCAACATATGATGGTTAATTTTTATGTTTTTCTATAAAAAAAAATGGAGGATGGAAGTTGTCTCCTATATCTCATTAGTGCAAATAACTTGTTACTTGTCCCATCCATTCCATCTTAGTGCAGCTTATGTACCGAAAAATGCAAATCAATACTATGCCTCCTTTGTAAATAATAAAAAGTGCATGTAATAATGCTTATTTTGGCATGATTCCATTTGCCTTGATTGGTTTGTTTTGTTTTTTGTAAACGGTAATTGACATATACACTTAAACACTTGGTTATGATAAGTCACCACTAAGTGATGTAATATATATGATGTCCGTGGAAGTCGAACTTCCGACCTTTCGTACAACCACAAAGAAGTTTTACCACTACACCAAGACACTTGGTTAGTGGTGAAGCCTTTTTGTGGTTGTACGAGAGGTTGGGAGTTCGACTCCCACGGACATCATATATATTACATCATTTAGTGATGGTTTATCATAGTCAAGTGTTTGAGTGTAATATATATCAATTACTGTTTACAAAAACAAGAACAGTTATTTTAACTATCAAACCAACTGTTGCAGTTAGTTAAGGAGAGTGGAACTCACACCTTCCTTTCAGGTTCGAATCTCAACAAAGAAAAAAAAAATATATCTACTGATTTCAAAAAAAAAAACTGGTTTGTTTTGTTGTTGAACCATGAAACCATTTACCTAGAAGTGAAAGGAGAGTTGTGTTTGTCACTTTTCAGGTTTGTAAGTTCGTTGGTCCCTTCCACAAGCCATATATTGATTCATGCAGCAAAACGCAGTGCTGCTGTAAAGCTCTAACTGTTTGCGTTTGCCACTGTTTGGTGTGATTTGAGCATTGATTCGATTACTGGATACACAACTTATCCAGTGTTAGCTTTGCGTAGGAACTTTCACTTGCATTTTGGCGCCACTTGGTTAGTTTCTGAACAGAAATGTAGTCTTTCATACTTATTCAACAAAAAAAAATAAATCATCCGCAACCATTATTATCCTGGATTCTTTTGCATCTGCTTTGCAAAAAATCTGATGCATATTCCAGAGGCAGCAAGGTCATCCCATCGGCAGTCAGGACGATGCTGCTACAAGTATTACTACTGTCACTCAGCGATATGTTGTCATTTTAGAATAGTCGTTTCTCTCCTCCTAGTGGTATACAGTGGTTTGACAAAATTGCAGTCAAGGTTCTTTCAGAATCAAGCTGTGTGGCAGTGAAAAAAAAAGGGACGTTGAAATATTGTGTTACAAGACTACTGGAGTACTGGTTGCTGATTAAAAGAAAAGGTTGTGCATCTCATAGAAATGTGTGGGTGAGAATCAGATGCAGGTTCATAAGGTCAAGAAATGCTACTACATACATAAAGATCAGAGCCTAGAGCTGGTCTACAGAGCTACATAGGAAGTCCTTGGATTTTAATGGGCTGTCATTTTGCTGACGGATAGCTGACAGAAAAATGATTCGGAGTTCAAGAAGCAATGTAATGTAGGCTTTGCTAGATGACTGCAACCAACTTAGCAGTAGAAAGTGAACTCCGTTTCACCGTTGCTAGATGATTATTTCATGGAAGACATCTACGTTTTGATGAAGATTAAGAGATTATAGTGGCGCTGCTAGATTTGAGAAAGGTACGAACTCCAAATTCAAAAACAATAATCAAGAATAGCAATATCCCCGTGAAATTTCTGTTACTCCACAAACTGCTCAGGCCTGATGCTCCCTAACGATTAAAACTTGCAAATCACAAAACAATTTCAAAGAAAAGAAATAATGCGCAAGCTTCCCAAGTAGAAGGAATGATTAAACTAGGACTCCAATGAGGTTGTATTTGTAACGATCTGATCCCACAAGAGTTAGTAGAAGTATAAATATCAGAGTATTTTTAGAAGAAAGGGAATATTACCAAAGATAAAGGACAATAAAAATAATTATCAACGGTCAAATAATATTATTCCATAAAAATAAAATGTCTCTAACAATCAATATCTAAGTTACAAGACACTCAACTTAGATAAATCCACTTTTAATTTGATTACATATGTACAGATATGCTTTAAGATCACCACTACACCAATAGTCAAAAGTGACGCTCTACATCCCATCAGAACTTACAATATAACAACGTTACAGCAAAGATTGATAAAAACTCAGTATACAACTTACATATATATAGATAAAACATTAAGATTCGATGTAAAACATCATAGTAAGCTATTTACATCACTATCATTATATCATGATTAAATATTACTTATCATGTAATAATTGATCAATAACATCTATTACTGTAATGTAAATTATTATTTCTCACTTATCTCAATAAATAAAGTCCAATCACAAATATCCTAATATTTTGACGAAATAGCTAGCTTGTTCATAATCACAATTAATTTGTAATTAATTGTTTACATCTTCATTTCATACATATCCAATAATCCTTTGTTAATTGAACATCATATCTTGCAATCACATCAATTGAAAATCTCTTGAACTATCCACTACCGGCACATATGCAGTCCACCGGTTGTTATATAATCCACTCTCACATGCCATTAATCTTGATTTTAATTCTATCTTAATTAGACTCTTGCAAGGGTTTCATATAAGAACTTGTATCTTTACCATAGATATCAGATCTGAGTCATTGGATTTACATTGCCACATGGATTTCTCAAAAGAAATATCATACTAAACCTCATCAAGTTAGCACTACTCTTTTAGGGTCAATATACTCCGTAGAGCCAATCTTGTACCAAGACTAAGTCAATTAATTAAGTTCTTACTTTATATTTAATTTATTATGTTTTTGTTTACTTCTCACTCATGGATGACTTCTAGTATAATGTAATATCATTCGTAAATTTTTTTGCTTAGTCCAAATAATTGTTAGTATTAATTATGTCTACATTATTACCAATAATTCAAATTTTATATATTCATAAAAAGAACTAGTTTAAAACTTAGGATTTATTATTCAAACATAAAATTTCCATCACATATGGTATATATGGCAACTAAGAGAGACCTATCAAAATTACACATGTAAAACACATATGATGTTATTGTATAAGAAATAAACAAATGGTTGCAGGGTTAATATAACATGTGCATGATTCATTGTAACGCCCCGATCTCGGGCACGCTACTAAATCACAGTATCATAAGCGTAATTACACTAATTACAGAAATATTAAATAATTGTAACTAAGGCTCACCTTCAGGATCTCAATGTGCGGTTAGGAGCTCCAACTCCTGTACTGGAACTCGGTTGCACGTGGTCTGCACCTGAAAATCAAATAAGCACGCATGAGTGACATCTAAGTCACCTAGTACGCGCCCCAAACACACAACCCACAAAATCTCGACAAAACCATAAAAACTCCACTTTAAATTTCAAAGTCGGTTTTCTTTTGGAAATCCTCTTTTTCTTTTTATCTGAAACCTCATTCACTTTTATTCTATTTGAAATCACTTGGGATCTTGAGCCCAAGTCTAAACTCTCTTTCAAAACCCATCTTTCTTTCCAATTCAAAACATTTGGAAATTTATTCCAAAACCACATTCTCTTTCAAAAACACACCTTTGCATTTTCTTTTAAAACCTTTGGAATTCATTTTCCAAAACATATCCTTTTCAATACTTGGGATTTCTTCCCAAAATCACACTTTCAAATTCACATTTCTGACCAGATCCAGCCTAAAACACAATGCCTCTCGGGCTTAAAATCAAATCATAAATACTGACTGGTAACTGGTTAAAACATCATCATTATTCCATTTCAAGATTTTAGGACTATTTCATAAGTCCAATCTTGGTCAAATCACATTTCTTTTTCTTTATTTATTTCCACTTTTCTTTACTATTGTTACCTTGATCAGGGGTAACCAGGCGCACAAGCAGTAGGCGAGGACATCCTTTCCCCTACCTTCCTGCACTACCGCAGTGAAATTCCCCGTGTGGGATGCCACCACCTCGGCCAACCAGCCTCAATTTCTTTCATATATGCACGGGGATACGTCTTTGTCTGACGTCCCATCGGTGACCTGAACAACTAAGTCCAATGACCCAGGCTCAGCCTACACCGTCGGTGACCCGAACAATTAGGTTTAATAACCTAGGCTCAGCCTACACCGTCACGAGCTCGGTGACCCGAACAACTAGTTACCACGACCTAGGCTCAGCCTTCATAGTCTCAAGCTCGGAAACCATAGTCGTGTCTGGCAACTAGTTTCATTGGAGCCTCTTACTCCTACCACGTTGTCGACACCAACCCCCGTGATTCCTTAACACATTATTAGTGTTTCATTTCAAAACTCTTTAAACTTTTCTTTTCAAAACCATTTTCCATTTCATTCTTTCCGTTGCAGGAATCTGTCTCCTTGTAACACTTGACTCTGCACTGGGGTCCCAACTCAAGTCATGAAAACCATGCTTAAAATCATAAATTGGGTCTCATGCCCAAAAACCACACATAATCAGCCAATTTATTCATTTATAGGGTCTAAAACCCAAAACCACACAAAATCATTCTTTTCATTCATTTATGGGATCAAAACCCAAAACCACGTCCAAATTTATTTATTTGGGTTCCACATTCCTTCATGTCATTACATGGGGAAAACATCACTTATATATGCTCAACATACCTTTTAAAACCATTAATCATTCATTTAAATTCATGTCTGCACATATCAGGGCCAGGGCTAAAACGGCATACCGAATTTCAGGTTCGCTATACCAAAATCTCCTGATTCGGTATACCGAACTTCTTCGGTATACCGAAACCCCTTGTTTCGGTCAACCGAGAGATTTCGGTCTACCGAAACCAACGATACTGGCTTAATCTGTCAGGATTTCGGCATACCGAATTCCTCGCAGGCAGGGCACACTCTTGTTCCAAGCAGCGAAAATCGCCCAATGTAGGAGTCCCGATCGGACCCCCCAAACACCAACCAAAATTTTCCAATAAATCATGGGACATAGACCCTTGAGTCTACTTCAAAACCTCCCAAACCAATCCTCAATCCATCAATTATGTGATTCATACAAAAATCACAAAGGGGAAGAGCTCAGTGAAACCTACTGTAGCTTACACCCCCAGATCACATTCAATCCCACATATTTTCATCCTAACCGCATGATTTCTATATTTTACATGCATTTTTGTCATTTTCATGGATTTTCTCACTTAATCCAAACACAAGGGAAACGAGAAGGGACAGGGGTCACGTACCACTAATGGCGCCCCAACAAACCTTCCCGCACTCTAGCAAGCCTCCTCGCGCCTCGCCGAAGCCTCCTCTATCGACGGATCACACGAGCAGCTCCCACCTCCTCCTCGGTTGCGTGCACGTCGTTCTTCCTCTCCCTCTTCCTCCTCGCGTCACAGCTCACCTTCTTCCACTCGCCTCCGCCTCTCTTATCCCCTCCTCCTCCCGCATCACGCCAACCACCCATCGTGTCGGAGGTGACGGCGAGGCACAGGTCGTTGGGTGGTGGTGGCACAGGCTGGTGGGGGGTGAAGGGGAAGAAGACGGGTGTGTGGTTAGTTCGTGAGTGAGAGAAGGAGAAAAAGAAAGAAAGAAAAGATGAAGGAATGGGCACGCAAACTGAGGCCACTGTGCATCCTCAAACCGAACTCCACATTGGTCCCAAATCACAAGAAAGAGCACAACAAGCCAACCACAAGCTCATACATCCAAGAAATAACAGATTATCCATCAATAAACCATTTATGCAATATTACAATTAATAACATGGTTTATAAATAAAAATGGATAATTAGACCCAGATGTCACATTCATGGAGACAAAAACTATTGTTAGCTTCATCTTAAGCCCAACTATACTACCTTTTCTATGTGAACATTGACCATGCAATAATAATTAAATGTCTCATGTAATATTCTAAAAATTCATGAACACATTTTTCTATCAATACTACAATAGTCAATACATATTTTTATTTGATAACACTAAAGCATACCATCTCCTATTATTAATTAGGGTCAAAATCATGTTCTAATTCAACACCTACTGTAATGGCCTATATCTGAGGCAGCATTTTATGTCAGATATTTAATTTAAAAACTATGGGGTGTTGAATATTAGATCTGATGCATTTAATATTAAGGCAGGATTCTCAACGTTCAATACCTAAATATATATGTGTTCTGGCCTTTGTTGTGTTGAATGTTGGATATAGGGCGTTAATATTGTTAAATGCAGAATCCCTAGTGTTCTATACTTGAATTTGTGTTCTCTGGATTTCTAGGCGTTAAACGTTGGCATGCATGCACCTTACGTTGAACACATGTGTGACCATGCCAGTGGAACCCTGCACAACTCCTAGGTGCGTGGAAACACACGAAGAATCCTGATATGGTCACGGCGAAGATGATGAATCCGAGGAAAGAGACTCGACTTAGAAACACCAAAGAAAGATAAGAAAAAGAATAAGGAAAAGGAGTTGCCACCTAATCTTTTAATGGAAAGACGAGGAAAACCAAACACAAAGAAAACACAGATAAATCAATGCAAAGAAACACATGTGTGCTCTGTGCCTAATGGATATAGTGCACAAATCACTGCAGGTTAGAGAGGGTAAGGATTCTTGTTACGCATGGGTTAAGGTGTTAAGTACCCCCATACGTCCCAAGAAATCAATCTTTCAAGGTTAACCACTTGCTCATGATCTAGTGTGTATTTGCTTGTCTACTTCTAATACACATGCCTAAGATGAATGCGAAAACATGACAAATATCCAAGAAAACATGACAAATCTCTAAGAAACAATGAATAAAAGAGAAATAATAAGGAAAATAATCCAAAGGACAATGTAAGCATTGAAAATGCCGCGTTACTGTACGCCCTTGGGTGATGAAGAAAATCATATAAAAATCATTTCGGAAAGCGTCACGTAAAACTACGGAAACTTGGAAAATCTGAGAAAATCAAATAAGAGAAAATAATCCTCATTCGGAGCCATGTCGGCATTGTCAAGCCTATTAATGTATGCTCTCGGGCGATGAAAATCCAAATCAAATCAAAACCATTAAACTTGGAGGAAATCCGGAAAACAATGTGAAGATTGAGTTTGACATGAGCTTGAAATGTGTGTGCAAGATACAAGGAGATATGCATGAGAATATATATATATATGAAAAAAAAAGTATCAAGATGTATAAATGAATGCATGGATGGAATAAGCAAGTTTAAGGGGCCTTTGTGTAAAAATTACATGTTTCTGGGTAAAGACTGGGATATTCAAGGTTTAATCTACAAATGTGCCAAGAAACATATTTCTATGTAATTTTAAAGAAGTTGGGGGTTAATGTGCAAAACTGTGCATTTTGGATAAAAATTGAGATTCCTAGGGTCTAATCTATAAATGTGCCATAAAAATATGTTTTTAGTGTAATTTAAAAGAAATTGTGGGCTAAATGTGCAAAACTATGTGTTTTTGGGTGAAAATAGAAATTCCCAGGGTCTGATCTGTAAATGTGCTAGAAAAATATACTTTCTGTGCAAATCAAAAGAAGTCAAGGGTTAAATGTGCAAAATTAGTGGACCTATGGCTAAAATAAAGAAGTCTGAAGGTTTCTGTCAAAGATTTGAAGATTTAATAAAAGAGAAGTACAAGGGCCAAACTGAAAGCCTACCAAAAAAAAAAAAAATGAAACGTAAGTAAATGCAGGGGCTAGAATGCAAAATGTAAGAACCTAAGTGTAAGGAAAGAAAAGAAGAGAGTTTTTAATAAGGAATAAAAAAAAAACAAACAACAATTGCTGACGACTGAATCTCATCGACGACGATTGCCTGAGAAGCCATCCAGGGCTTTCCTGACGTACGATTGAGCATCCAATCATCAGAGAAGCAAGAGGGAGGATAAATGAGAAGATCCACCAGCTCTGATTGAGCATCAGACGGCTGGGAGTCTCCCCCCACCTCTCTCATCAGTGTCGTGATTTTGACAACGAGCTCAGAGAGGATGGAGCTACTGAAGGCGGTGGATCGACGGTCCGATGGTCCTAGGAGGTCGACGGGAGGGGGAGGGAGAGGGAGAGATTCCAGCACTTAGATGCGAGAATGGTAGTGTGTGCCCTTTCCTCGACCTGGCTCGCTGTCGCCATCGTCTTCTCCCACAAGGTTGGCTGCAAGAGGTGACCAGAGGCTTCGAAGCGGTGCTTCAAGGCTTCTGGAGGCTATAGGAAGGTTTTCCAATGCTTCGGAGGGAGCTGCAACGTGTGAACCTCCAGGTCGAATTTCACTGTTGGTTGTCTTCTCCAGCGATGGTGATGGCTGCGTTCGGCGGGCTCCTTCCAACGGCTACCAGAGGCGACGTTGAGGCATCCAAGGGGGTGGAAAAGCTCGAGGGATGGAAGCCTAACTAATCCACACTCTCTGGGACATAAATCACACAATGGATTCATTCCCCCACCTAGCTCACTGGAAAACGAGTCCAGTGGCTAACAAAGCTTGAAGATCTAGCCAGGGAGCCTCGTTCCTCCACTAGAATGACTCCAGGGAGGCTGAGGAGGACCTAGGGAATGCAATGCAACAAGAATGAACTCAGTCAGGGACCTTACCTGTGCTTACAATGGCTAGAAGTGTTTTCAGTCACCGGAGAAGGTCAGAGAAGATGACTGGAGTAATCCCTCAGCTTAGAGCTTCTTTCTCTCCGAATTCTCAATGATCTTTGGTTGGTTGCTTCTGGTTTGCTCTGGTTTTGTTTGGTTTCCTTCTCCTTCTTCCTCCCTTTTTCTTTTTTCAAATGGGGAGGGTATTTATAGGCTTATATGATTAGGTTGTTAGGGAATTGGTTTAGGTTGTTATGAAAGTTTGTTAAAGTGGTTATGATTGTTAGGATTTAATGGAGATTAGTTGAGATTGTTAGGATTTAATGGAGATTAGTTAAGGTTGTTAAGATTTAATAGAGATTAGTTGAGGTTGTTAAGGTTTATTGGAGATTATCTAAGGTTGTTAGGGTTTAATGGAGATTAGTTAAGGCTGTTAGGGTTTAGTGGACATTAGTTACGTTGAGTGGGAATTAGTTCGGGTTGTTAGGTTGAGTGAGGAATTGGTTAAGATTTTTAGGTTAAGTGGGAATTAGTTAGGGTTGTTAGGTTGAGTGGGAATTAGTTAGGATTGTTAGATAAAGTGAGGAATTGGTTAAGGTTGTTAGGTTAAGAGGGAATTAGTTATGGTTGTTAGATTGAGTGAGGAATTAGTTAGGGTTGTTAGGTTGAGTGGGAGTTAGTTAGGGTTGTTAGGTTGAGTGAGGAATTGGTTAAGGTTGTTAGGTTAAGTGGGAATTAGTTAGGGTTGTTAGGTTGAGTGAGGAATTGGTTATGGTTGTTAGGCTAAGTGGGAATTAGTTAGGATTGTTGGTTGAGTGAGAAATTGGTTAAGGTTGTTAGGTTAAGTGGGAATTAGTTAAGGTTGTTAGGTTAGGGTGAGAATTAATTAATGTTGCTAGGTTGAGTGAGGAATTGGTTAAGGTTGTTAGGTTAAGTGGAAATTAGTTAGGGTTGTTAGGTTAGTGGACATTAGTTAGGTTGAGTGGGAATTAGTTCGGGTTGTTAGGTTGAGTGAGGAATTGGTTAAGATTTTTAGGTTAAGTGGGAATTAGTTAGGGTTGTTAGGTTGAGTGGGAATTAGTTAGGATTGTTAGATAAAGTGAGGAATTGGTTAAGGTTGTTAGGTTGAGTGAGGAATTAGTTAGGGTTGTTAGGTTGAGTGGGAGTTAGTTAGGGTTGTTAGTTTGAGTGAGGAATTGGTTAAGGTTGTTAGGTTAAGTGGGAATTAGTTAGGGTTGTTAGGTTGAGTGAGGAATTGGTTATGGTTGTTAGGCTAAGTGGGAATTAGTTAGGATTGTTGGTTGAGTGAGGAATTGGTTAAGGTTGTTAGGTTAAGTGGGAATTAGTTAAGGTTGTTAGGTTAGGATGAGAATTAATTAATGTTGCTAGGTTGAGTGAGGAATTGGTTAAGGTTGTTAGGTTAAGTGGAAATTAGTTAGGGTTGTTAGGTTAGGGTTTGACTGCAAGAATATAGGGTGTCTACAGACAACACTTGTACAATGCCCTAAGCTATGTCTAGAAACATCAGCTACCTATATAGGTGCATTGAGGGGGTGATCTTAGGGGTTTTTCTCTTCTCTCTCATTCTCCTTTTCTTGGAGGCTCAGGGGAGGTTGGTTCTAGAGAGCTTTAGAGGAGAATTCAGATGGAGAGAGAGAAAGAGAGAGAGTTGAGGGGTATGGGTGCTTGTGGCTTCCCTTCCATTTGTGGGGGTTGTGATTTTCATGGTAGAGCTCCAGTGACCTCTGGCCATCCCAGACATGGAACTCGACCTGAGGAGGTGCTACACTATGGAACCAAGGTGAGCCTAGTTGAGTTCCTTGGTTGGGTTCCTTTTCTTCCTCCCTTCCCTCTTCTCGGGTGCAATCCTTGATCCTCTGTGTTTCTGTGGTTGACATGTGTTGCTGTGAATCGTGGGAGCCTAAGGAAGCTTGTAGGGAGCGCTGGATTGTCGTAAAGGCCGTCAGTTGGTCAAGTGTCCTTGGTGCAAGGTACACACCCCTTTAGGATTTAATTATAGTGTTTAGTAGTTGAGTTTTTGGTGTGTTCCCGTGTGCTTGATTGCCCTCTACCTATGGTTGATGTTTGCATGGAGTTTGGGAGGGAATTGCATGCCTTTGGGGAAGCTTTTAAATGCAGTGGTGCTGTCAATGTGATGAACTCGTGGGCCAACGCGTTCAACATTCAACACTCAGATGGCTACGTTCTACACTACTGCACTAAATTCTATATTTCTCTCTTGTTATGGTAGCTTAGTTGATTTGGGATTTGCTTATAATGCATGCTATAGTGAATCTACCCATCTCAGTGCCATTATTAGTCTCCTTGATGATTGGAAGTAGGTGCATGATAGTTTGTTATTGATTTTAGTCAAAATATGGGCTCAGGGTGTTGAATGTAGCCTTGGTTACGTTCAACGTTGAACGTTGGATTCCTAGCTGTAGACATCCCACTTTGGCAACTACTTGCTGACAAATTCCTTCAGAAGAACGTGCGCTAATGGTGACGAGGCATTTTCCCACACCAAAGCTCATTCCTATTTCATAATAGTCTTCCAACCTTAAACCAACCCCAAAATTCCAAGTCTGAGCCCTATCGATGGTCCTACACTCAAGAAATGAGCTCAGAATCCTTGTGCCAAAATCGAACTAGGTAGGTCGTGGGTAGGACGCGCATGTGACGACTGTGGGTTAGGCGCACGATTCCCCTAGGTCAGTGATAGAAAGTGAGGGATCATTTGGTCATTCGACTCGTGGTCCACAGAATCCTTGTTTCCCATTGGCCCACGTAGATTTGGGAATGTTTCTTGAGTTTCCTGGACTATCATACCCTTCTATCTAATCCTAATCCCCATCAAGTCCCATTAGTTTAATCCAAACCACCTAACCTAACTAAGCTTTCAAACCAACAACCTACACTCCTTCTTTCCCCTATAACATAGTGCGTGCCACCTACAAGCTCTCTCTTGGCTCTTGGCAGTCCATCCCACACCAGCCATCCTTGCCCAAGCCTCCACAACCTTTTTAGGTCATCAATCCACTAGTTCCAGCTACCCATTATCTTCTTCGGCCTTCCAACATACACAACAAGCTTTCACGGTGCTCTACATCAACTGCATTGCCCTACAATCATTGAGCATTTTCTGGTCTTTTTGGTAGAGCCTCCCCTCTCGCCAAAGCACCCACAGTCACCTCCATTTCCAGCCAGAATCGTCACCTCCAAGCCACTATTGAACCACTACACCATCCCACCGAGCTTCTCCCCAACATTACTACAGTCCATCATGCTAGCCTCTATTGTAGCTAAGTGCCACTAGCCTGGAAGGAGCTGCCGCGAGCTGATGTCGGGAAGGACAACCCATCCATCCACAGGCGCTTCTCTCCCACTATCGAACGTACCTGATTGTTTCATCACATTTTTCCTATGTCTTCGTGTTTTCTCTCACATAGTTTATTTGCTTTTATCTTGTTTTCCATCATGCATTCTACCATCTACATCATGCATGTTCGCCGTCAATGATGGGTTCCAACTGCCTACGCACAGCCCTTGGCCCATGAGCACATGATGGCACCCAAGCAAGCCTCATCCTTTTCCTCTCTCTTCACCCTATCATCCTAGACATTCATTCACTCAATGCTTCTTGCCGCCTACATGGTCGGTCGAGCTCGTGAATTGTGGCGAGACATGGTAAGGGTGGTGGAAGGCCTGCATTGCATTCGTCTTCATCCCATTAGTATCCATGACTCTCCTCATGCTCCCTCCATCCTCCAATAGCATCAATGTGGTTCCCCAATGCTTTTGGCTTGACTTTGTGGTTGCAGACATCGTCAAAACCCAACCAATGACAAGGTAGATGGGGAGGAGCATCCACACATCCACACTCGCATCCAAGCATCCAAACCTATTCATCTACATCCCCTCATGCTTCCCATGCACTTTATTTGTGGTTTGCATCATTGCATTGCCCCCTGGTGCAATGAAAAGCTCATTGATTCGTTCTTCAAATGTTCTAGCGCATCTTGATAGCACGTATGACCAGCATGGTTAGCCCACACGGGTCGTGCTAGTTCAGAACAGATGGTCTGTTGAGTACCTTTGCAGTTCAGTTTTGTTTTCTCTTCTATTTTCTAGCATAATTTCTCCTGATCTCTAACATTGCATGTATTTCCCTGCATTGCATGATTCTCTCCCATGTTTTCCGACATCCCGCATTCATCCATAGGGCGATGATGTTTACTATATCAAGTTCTTTTGACCGATGGTCTAGAATTCATATAGCATGACTGAGTATTGGATCTCATTGATTTGCACCTCGCTCATCTCATTTGCATTGGCATGACATCAAGCATTCATCCATCCTAGACAAAGCAAGCATACATTTGCATTGGCCACACAAGCGAGCAACTAGCCAAGAAAGACTAATTCATCGAGTGTATGGAGGTACCTAACACCTTTTTTATGCGTAACATAAGTCCTTACTTTACTCGTAGCCCTGGGTTCAAGCCATTCAGAAACCTCTGTGCACGTTCCTCCTTAGACTCATAGGCAGGAGCGAAACGTTCTAGTTGGGTGAACTCAGTCTCATACTCAAACACCAACATCGTGCCCTGCTCCAGACTCTGGAAGTCTCGGCGAAGCTGCTCCTTCACATGAGCAGAGAAATACATGTCATAGAAGACCATCTCAAAATCCTTCCATTGGATGGTGACAATTACTGAATCCGAGAACTTCAACTGCCTCACAGACTTCTACCATTTATCTGCCTAACCATCTAGCAGATAAGTCGCCAACGACACCCAATGCTCCTTTGAGCACGTCATGCTCTCCAGCATCTTTACCACCTTCTCTAGTCAAGCCTCGCTCTCCTCAGCACTGACCTTGCCCTTGAACGACGGCAGACAAAGCTTCATGAATTGTCTCAGCCATGGGTCACCTGACAGCTCACTAGCACTACTCTTGCTAAAGACATGGGAGATCTTGTGTGCCAAGCTTCGCAATTCAGCACAAACCGCCTTCTATCCACCCACATCCTCTCGAGGCTCGGATTCCTTGATAGGGGCCTTGCCCTTATGCCTATGAGGAGGCATCCTACAAGGAGAGAGGCAAAACACCTACACCACAAACAAAATAGTAATTAGAAAACCATGAAGAAAACCAAGCACAGACTCTACCATACATGCAAAACCTATGGAGTCTCTAGACTAGACATCCTAAGTTAGCGCAACCTAGTGAACCTAAAGCTCTGATACCAAATCTGTAACGCCCAAATTCCCATAATAATTTAAAACAAATTAAATTACAGAAAATTAAAAGCTAAATAGTAATATCAACTACTAGGAACTTGTGCATGCGGCTACGAGACTCCAGAATATGTGCACTATGCTAACACTCATCTGTATGCCTGCACTTGCAACCCAAAACCACAAAGAAAACATTAGTGACAAAAGTCATCCAGCATGCACCCCATGAAAAACAGCGGAAAACAAATCTATATTAATTTTTCCTTAAAATTATTTCACAAATCATTTTCTCCAAAACTACTAAGACTAGCCAACCAGGCCCAACAGGCCAAAAATCATAGCAAACGCGACTCACATCGGCCAAAACAACAAACAGGGCTCTACCAGCACAAAACCATGAACAAGGCCCTCAATGGCCAAAACCACACATAGTGAGTCAAGAAATCCGGTGCCAGGCAACCAACTCTGGCCACAAGCAGCACTAAAGTGCACTACATTACCACGGTGGCACCTTTTTGTGTAGGAGTGACACCATCTTGCGATTCTGCCACTTGGAGAACCCTCACAAAGCCAACCCCTCTGGAAAGGCAATCTTGTCTCTCAAGATGCTACTAGCTATGAGGCACGTGTCCCACCCGCATTGGCCACCATAGCGTACATCTCCTCACGGCGTCCTCTACATGGTGCTTTGGAGAGAGTGTCGTACCTCCACATCGACAACACCTGAGCCTTAGTACTCACAACGACAGCAAGAGTATCATACCTCTCCTATATGCCACAAGACACCTCAACCCGCGGACCTCAACCTCGGCCCCGCGAACGACAGTCAGGGAAGATCCTACCTCCAAGACCAGATGAACAATCGCCTCGATCTCTTGGCCCTCGATCTCAACTAGGGAGACGCGGTCGACCACCTAAGAATGTCATCACATTCCTTGGTCCCAATAACACGATCCCCAGTGTCTCGGCCTGCACACAGAAAATCAGGAAAATCATTTTCCAAAATGGGCTAACTCATCTTTTTGAAAAACCTTTTCAAACCATTTTATATATATGGAAAATTAAACCAAAAACCTTCACAAAGCCAGTGCATCAGGTGTCCCATAGGACCACCATTGATAGCCCCACGATCCTAGCTTCAATGTGCAAAACAAACCGATTCGAAAGGTCACTACGTTCAAATGCATTCTACTAGAAGACCAGAAAACACCCCAAAAACTCCTAGCGAACCCACGCATGTGGTCCGCACAATTGACCCATGTCCCTAGTTTTCTGTCAGAATTCAGACAAACCCTGGACAGAGACCCAAAAATGTCGCTCGAAGTAGGAATCAAGGGCGGGTCTGCTAAACAACTACCAAAAATTCCGAATAAAACGTATGTGGTAGACCCTTGAGTCTACTCCGAAACCATACAAACAAAACTAAGAACCGTTCACCATACAAGAAGATATTAATTCGCAAACACTGAGGGGTCAAAAAGGACCCAAACCACAACAACCACCATAAATAGCCATAAATACCACAAGAAATTTCCAAAAATTCCAAAACATTAAATTTAGACTAGATTACATGCATCCTAGGCATTTCTACCATTTTACATGATTTCTACTCATTGAATTGGAGGTGCATACCTGAAAACAGCCTCCGATGACCCAACTCACTCTCCGACCAACCATCGGCCACCACTGGCGATCACGACCACCACAGGAGCCTCCTTGACCTTAGGAGCTCTAGCCACGCTGATGCCAAGCCACACTACTACCTTCGCCTCTCGCTCTCACTCTCAACCTCTCACTAGCGCACGGACAAGGGAGGGGAAAAACAAGGGAGATGGGTGGGGGAAAGAGAGGGGGTGAGGGGGTGGAAAGGAGAGGTGGGAGGAGAAGGGGTGTGCCCTGGGGAGGAGGAGCCCGAAGAAGAAGAAGACGAACGGCGAGTGGGGAAGGGTGAGGTGCGGGGAAGCCTTCAACCACAACTTTATATGTGCGAAAAGGAGCAGCTACGTGTATGCCCAACCACCATGCATGCAGGCATGCACCCACCTGTCTCCAGCTGCCCACTAGCCACACTGCGCACAGCTCAACCACTAGGCACCAACACGAGGCCACCCGTTGGCTTCGAGCACGAGCCAGCCACCCAACACACCAATCGACCCATAAACATGGGCCCTACATGGATCCACATATGGGCCCACAAGCACAGTGCCAACCACGTAGGGATAAGCACAGGAGCACACAAATATAAGCTGGCCCACGAGGCTCAAGTCCAAAACCACAATTTCACACAACAAGCCTCGGGAACAGTAACACCCACCTAGAAATAAATTCATTAAAAATATAAATAATTACAAAATGAATTTACGGATGTTACACTTGTGCCCTCGCCATTGCCTCAGCTCTTCACAAATCCAGCAATGGCAGCACCTTCTTTGCCTCCTACACTATCACAACACTTAGCACTGTATGCAACTCCATCACCTGGTGGTTAGGCCTTTGGCTTGGCAGGAGCACAATATCCCTCAAGCCCATTGTTCGATGTCGTGTCCGTGCAACAGCTGTTGCTCCCACATTCTACACCTTGCACAGCACAACATGTGATTAGTTCACCTCCTTTCCATTAGATACAAGCCCTTACATGCATATCACCACTACACTCCACTCCTGTGCATGGGTATGCTGGCCCTTACGCTTCGACACCAGGAAGCATAAGGGTGGATTTGGAGGAGCACACACACCCGACCCATACGACATACGTGGCACCCACCCCAGCTACACCTAACTCGATAGTAGTAACTTTGGATGCCCTCCTTGCTAAGACGGGTAATCTAGAAAAAGCACTTTGTCAAGAGTAAGGCAAGGACCACCAATCTCACCAATTCTAGGACCTCTGCTACTTTCCAGAGGCGATACCCCTCTTGAATTTCCAAATCCAAGAATTAAAGATATTCATTAGTAGAGGCTACCCTATATCGCATTTGAAGGTGTTCTGTAGAGACCTCACGTAGCTTCAGGGTGACGAGAGGCTCTTGATCCGCCTATTCCAGAAAAGTCTGACAAAACCAGTGCTCAAGTGTTATACATCTCGTGACATGGCCACTATCCAAACTTGGAATGACCTCTCCCAGGCATTCCTGAAGCAATATTCCTTCAACTTCGACTTGATCCCTAGGCATGAGGATCTTATTCTGACCCGACAGAAGCCCTTCAAACTATTGAAGGAGTATGTCAATCGCTGGTGCACACTAGCCTCCCATGTTAAGGATAGGCCCTCAAATGAGGAGTCTATCGAGATTATCATCAATGGAGCGCAACCAGCGATAGGGGCTCTGCTTTGCATTCAGCCTATTACATCCTTTGCATCTCTAATTTAGGCTAACACTCACGTTGAAAACTCACTGCGAAGTGGGAGTTTCCCTACGCTCACTGCATTGACTAGGCAGACCATTGCCTCTGGTAGTAGCTTGAGCAACAACAATATCTCTAGCACGGCTACTCCAAGAAGGCAGCCATCGCATACGTCAAACCATTTGTAAAGCCTACTAAGACAGTGAGTCAGCCTAACCTAGATCAGTTAGAGTTCACACCTAGCTTTGCACACACACCTCCCACTGTCGAGCCTATGCATCCTTTTGCACTAGCTCAGCAAGGACAACGATTGGAGCAAAAGCAACCTCACCGCGTCGAAAGCGACTACACTCCTTTTACTAAGCTGTTGAGCATCATTTTCCCCAAGGTTGAGTTGTTTCTGAGGCTCCTAAATCCTCGTCTGCTGTCAAATCCTATTTCCCAGTGGTATGACACAAGCACGTACTGCAGCTTTCACCGTCATACGGGGCATTCAACAGATGGCTACATCACTTTGCGGGATGTTGTTCATAACCTAATTGATCGAAAGGTCATTAATGTTGCTTTGTAGGAGACAGAGCACACACAAACACTTGTACACACACCTGCACCTGCACTAGTGCACCCAAACCAGCCTGACACATCTTCATGTGAACTTCTAGGCTCCAAAGATGTCACAGGCTTGAGGGTCTTCTTCCTTTCCCTCGTCCCTTCTAATTCCAACTTTTCTCGGTGAATCCTGTTGATCTCATCGATCTGTTTCCCTCTTTTGATCCCATCTTCGTACGAGAGTCTTAGGCCCAGAGTTGGCCTACCTGTTGTGCGCCAATGCCACATTGAAACAGCTAGCACTTTGGATCCTAATAGAAGACATTAGCCAACAATTTCAGCAGCAGCAACAGTCTCTAACCTAACTACAGTTTCAGCTATCACTGCAATTTCGATGGCACTACCAGAGTTGCCAATGATCCCAACAGCATGAATAAAGTAGCCAGCAGTAGGGATCAGAGTTGTATCCTTTTCCTCCTATTTTCTTTGTTGTTTCTTCCTTTGCATCATCATCATGCAACAAAAATACAAAAAAAAAAAAAAAAAAAA